>JAYMFT010406882.1:0-18514 GCA_038088735.1 Panulirus argus | reverse complement strand
GTTTTGTACACAAAAGGGTTCCTCCTGACGCAACGAAGCGGACATGACCAACCGGACCCCGGGCGTGGTGTCCTTATCAGACACGTGAAATCGTGCCGGTGGTACGTGTCTGTATGTGTTTATATCAGAAAAATTCTACGCTTTTCAAGGTTTGGTGATGCTCAGTAAGGACCGCATAACCATTTCACACTCATATTGTTATACATTCACAACAGTTTTTCCTCCACACTCAACTGATATAGGAAATTAAAACCTTAGGTTGTCATTTTGGCTAACATTTTATGTATCAAAACTGTTTTCCTTTAGCATTAGACTGTTATAAAGACAGTTTTTCACTTTCGGGAATAAGCTTAACAACTGTCTTAGCAAACCATTATGATACATTGCAATGCATTTGTTGTGCATGCTTGTATTAACACTGCTCTTGCTTATCAAATACCTGTTAACTAATTTCTATGAATATAAACTAGATATTTCTGTACGGAATCATGACGTGATGAAAATACTGTTTACAAATTGCACGCATAAAATGTAAAGATTCTACAAACACTACAAAAAATATAAAACACTCAATAATATCATTCATAAATTTCATGAGAAACAAAGCATGAATATTGACATGAGGATAGATTATGTGGAAACAAGTCCACCAACTAGCGTCCTGGGTCTCGAGGTGGCGCTCAGTGATTCACTGACAGCGTTAAACAGTCATCATCTTTAACAAGTGTACGTTATGTCACATTCCAAGTGCACTCTCATATTTACCATATGTGTAAACTGATTATATATGTATACTGTAATTAGCAATACCAAGTTACTCTGTGTTACCCACGAATCATGTATTTCGTGCACACTAAACCCTCTTCCTACTTTGACGGGACGAGTACCCCAGCCCACCCAGACCCACCTGTCACCCTACTGTCAACGTATCGTACCCACCCAGGCCCACCCATCGTTCTATATTGTCTCCACCAACCCCTAGTCATATACCCTTACCCATGCTATCAACAAAACACTTTGTTTACACAAAATATAACTAGAAAATAAAGTTTCTAAAGTCAAAGTCAAAATCAATCGTAGAATTTCACAGAATAAAATTGCCTACCTCCCCAAGGTCATCCAGCATCCTCAATATGACGTTTATAATTCCCAAATGATTCGCACTATAGTTTCTGGTATACACTTCCTGCGTCTCGTGACGAGCTCTCATGATTCTAATGTCATCAGCATAAGAGTGTTTACTCTTTATAAATATTCCATACACCCTTTTTGAAAGTTTAAGAATTATCAGCCACTGTTCTAGCAGTCAATCGTACGTATACAGATTTCACAACACAACACTAAGATAACACTGCCGAAAACCGGACGAAAACAGTTGTACCAACACAGACACTCTGGACACAAATCCGTAAGGAACCAGCGTTCTGGGTAAACGGAAATCAGCCTTGACCCAGAGAGGACAGAACGTATGTAAGAAGCGTAACTAAGCAGACCATCAGCGTTGTTTGAAGAGTTGTCAAAAGTTGCCACCAACGACATCTTACCGGTAAGAAAGTTGCTTGTTATGGGGCACGCGTAAAGGAACGACAGAGTCAACTTATTAATTCGTGAAGGACGCATCACAGGAAACGCGCTTGATGAATCGCTACCTTATGCTTGTAAAGAGGGACGAGGAACTATTCAGATTTGATCACCGTCTGAAGACATATGAGTAAGATTGCTGACACTCGATGTAACCATTATTTACTTACCTTTCGGAATCTTTCGATCCTGCAGACAGGGCTGCTCCTCCATGCACGTGGACTCATTCATGATATGTGCCGCCAACTTCTTCTTTGCCGAAGAATATCAAATCAAAATATCAGCAGAGCAGACGACAAGCTCTATATACCATCCGATTGTTATGGTGCTAACCGACCGCTGGGGTAGCGACTGAAATACATGGATGCCAGATATTGCTTTCACGCCAGATTGCCGTCACATCAGCCTGGGAGAGTCATATATCCTATATAGGCGTTTCTTGGTTGGGCAACCGTATGACGAGAGATCCCGCCACCAGCGACGCACAGTAAAACCAGAGTGAATCTCACGGACAATCCTTTATGTACGCGTTCACGAAGGAAAACCCAGTGCAACATCACACACCCCTGCCAGAGACCCACTCCCACATGAAATAACTCACCTGCCTTACATTCTTGATTAAAACTCCTTCCACACCATATAATCGTGACAACTTCTTCAAATCATCTCTAGCAACCTTATCGTAAGCTCTCCAGATAAATAGAAGGCAAATATATATCCTTCAGTTTCCCTAGATTTACATATAGGAAGGACGCGAATCATGAAAATCACAAAGTATCGCTATGTATTGCATAATGTTAAACCGGTGTATGTCATGTATTGTCATGAGGACTAAACAGAATTTTTAGTTGAGTTTTTCCGTATTTTCGGTTGACTGAATAATCCTCAGAAACACATCAGTGTAATTTGTATGTATTTCAACCATATACATGCCCAGCCACTGATATTTCACCCAAAAGTAGATAGAAATGTTTTTCAATTTCAGCCTCGAGACCAAACAAACAAAACTGGCATTTGCAGCATACAATGGGAACCTCTCGTCTAGACTGCTGACAATATTTACCCAGAACTCTGATTCAGACAAATGATTAATCGACAGTTCTGGCCGTAAACAAAATGACTATAGCTTTGGTCTGTAAGCCAAGCAAGTACAATTCGCAGACTGTTATTGGGCAACAGTAGAACCCAGAACGAGGTTCTAATCTGTTGAGCAACAGGCGGGGTAATACTGCCTCCCTGGTCCTGCCAGAGACACGCAGGACCTCATAAATCCCCGGACAACAAACATGGTACGGAGGCTATGTTTATAAATTGTCAATTATAATAGATTCAGGCGATGAGCCGTCCTAACACCAGGGTCATTAATCACGGCTCTTGTGTTTCCACGAAATATCGGGCAAGAACCAGACGCCAGGAATGGGCTTCCCTGCAGTGTTGCCGGATATCCTTTTCGAGGTTTCTGGTGGGAATAAAAAGAGGAACGTGCAAGACGTGCCAAGCAGGGAGCCATGGGCGTCTCTGGAGGACACCATCCAGAGTTTTTCGTCTCGTGGCTGGTTGGCTACCAGGACGAACCTCTTGTCCGGGGACTGGTTGGCTACCAGGACGAACCTCTCTCCCAGGAGCTGGAGAGTCCATCAGAACCAACCTCTCGATCGTGAACTGGTTGGCTACCAGGGCGAACCTCTTGTCCGGGGACTGGTTCGCTACCAGGACGAACCTCTCTTCCAGGAGCTGGAGAATCCATCAGAACCAATCTCTCGTTCGGGAACTGGTTCGCTTCCAGGACGAACCTCTCTCCCAGGAGCTGGAGACTTCATCAAAACCAACTTCTCTTCCGGGGACTGGCTGGCTACCAGAACCAACCTCTCTCATTTGTAAAGAGATGTTTCTGTGTACTGAATTGCTATATTCAGAGTTGTCTTTCACTGCATTGTTGTGGGTGTTAGAAGCCTGTGCCTCACGTGATGAGTGAATTGAGTGTGTTGCAGCAAGATGCAATGGCATGCACCTCGTGGTCAATGTGTGTTGAGCATGTTGCAGGGAAATACAGATGGTATGCGCCACGTGGTCTGGGTGTGTTGCAGCAAGATGCAGGAGGTGATTATAGAGTTCTTCTGGCTATCTGCGGCCCCATCACCAGGCGGGCAGGATCCTGTCTGTTTCTTCTCTGTTTTAACGTCGCGACGACAATTGTCTCAGGATTTTTTACGCATTTTGTTGGTGCTAATTTGTATACAGAAACACGCACGTACACACATAAATCATACAAATACTTAGAAGTATATAAAATACATAGATTCATGCAATCATGAAATCATATATTAATTTATTTATTCATTTATAATCATTCCAGGACCCCTTTCTTGAAAAGGTGCTGACGATACTCTAGGAACCCGTTTCCAAGAGCTCTAGCAGCCCCAGAGATGTCCTTCTTTCAGGACAGGGTAATGATGGCATCCAATGGAATGAAAATTTCCTCAACAAGTCTGTACTCCCGTTCGTCAACAGATGATGGTACAGCCTAGCCGTAGCTTTTTGGCTCCTGTACGTAACAGGCTTGTTTTTGGTGTTCGTCTGACAATAATTTTCAGGACTGATGAATGCGTGCCTCGGTATGAGCTAGGAATTTTCTCTAACTTAAAAGAGTTGTTTCAGTAGTGTCTTTATACTTTATCCTGTCTGATTATAGTTGACGACTGTATAAGAATTTTAGGTTTGGATTATCTTAGGAAACTCTTTCCCTGCCAATGATGTGAAATTTGAAGACAGAGAACCTTCAGAGGGCCAGCATTGTGACCACCAGACACCCCTCCCTCCTGACACAGCCTCACCCTCAGTAATAGTGGGCAGCATCTTAAATCCTGGACAACTACTAAACCACTCAGAAATTAATTAGAGTTTCCAGTTGAAGGAAACGAAAATCCTTCCTCCAGACCATCCATTAATTGCACTCTGCAAGAGCCATGTTGCCCATCTAGAAAGTGAGTGCAAGTTATCCTTTTTAATGCCTCTGCTTCTTGATAAGTCATTGAACAAATTGGGTTGTTTTGATCTGCTATCAGGATGTGAGCAGTTTGAAAGATATGGTTATGGGGCTTGGATGTCATCAGTGAAATACGTGGTGGGAGATAACTGAAGTTGTTTATTCAGCGTAACCCTTGGCTCAGCGGGTATTGTGACTTGGTCTACGGCTGTTACCAGCTTAGTTGTTGGCGAGTGACGCCCCCCCCCACTTGTTCACTTGTACCAGAGGGTTATTGGAGTGCAAACCTTGCCCTTAGCTTCTAATCCGAATAGTACTAGAAACAGCCTCAAAAGGACCAAAGGTCTGGTGTTGTTTGCACTCCTCTGTATTCCTTTGTAAAGATAAGCAATCCTGATTTGTTTACATCATGAATATCATTATTATGGTCATACTGGTTAGTCTTAATGGTATTCTTCTCATTCATCTATTCATTAATGTCTCACAGTGGATTGTCTTCCATATCAAATATATTCACTACATGACATGAAAATATGAGGCTATAGGAGCTTAAGCTTATAATCACCATCACACACTGTAAGTCCCATCTCCTTTTCTCCCCACGAAAGTCGTAAAACAACGCTAATAAATAAATGCATCATAAGTAATGCCGGACAAACGTTTGCCTCCCTCTCTTCTTAGAGTCTCGGGCTCATCCACTCAGCGGGGTGGAATATACATGAACTCTGGGGCCCCAAGATGGCCGACGTGTTAGGCTGGTCAGTCTGAGGAGGACTTCCATCCCTGGCTCGTTCCTTCCTCACGTGGCCTGCTTCGGCACATCTCCCCGAGCCCAGGCGTAGGAGGGCCTCTCAAGCAACAAAGCAGTTAACATAGCTGCACTGTTCTGAAACAAGAGTTCTAGCTCAAGGTTAGAGGCTTTATGTGGCAGGTTCCTGGTCGCACCCCTGCTGAATTCTGCTGTTGCCCAAGTCCCAGGTCCAATCACATGTCCATCTCACATACAATAGGTCTCCAGGTCTCTGGTCTCAACGCTAATGGTCACCTTTTTAATCCCGGCTTCTGATACTTTCCCATGCCCCAGGCCTGAGGGGGTGTGGGGAGAGACCTGAGGAGATGGGGGAGACGCCACGCGGGGAGCGGCGCTGCGATGGATCACCGACCCACCTGCTGGTGAGGAACGGTCCTGGACACCCAGCCGTCAGCCTCACGCTGGCCCAGTGATACATGGATACTTGCTCTCTTGCCTGGTGAGGGGATTCATGAGGGTCGTGAGGAAGGAGATGGGGAAGTTAACAATGGGGGATGCGGTAGAGAGGATTGGGTGAGGAATAATGAGTGTGTGATGAGAGGAGGAGAACCAAGTGAGAGATGAGGTGTGGAAGTGTGAGGTGGGGATGAGGGGTGAGTGAGAGAATGAGAACAGAACAGGGAGGGAGGAAGAGCGAGGTGAGAGAGAGACTCGATGGCCTGTCAGAAGAACACTAGAAAATGTGTCTAAGAGTCTGAGAGACCCTTTGAAAAGCATGTCCGGTGCGAGAAGTCGTCGCAGTAAACTATTATGAGAAGTCAGAAGAAATCGGGAAATAAAAGCAAAAACAGATTAAGTAAGGCGGTTCTTAGAAAAGAAAATGTAATGAGGATAAAATACAGGAGGAGAAAGGAGGAGAAATGTATAATATCAAGAATGAAATTTTTTTACGTACAGCATTAGAGTGTATGGCAGGAAGCAAAGGAAGATTATCAGTAGGACCATCACGGATGAGGAATTATAGAGAAATACAAAAGAATAATATATCTTTTAGTCCATATCTTTAAATATAGATATAAGACATGCTGGGTAACAGAATTAAAGCCTTTTCATCTCACGAGCTGTAACTGTTTATAATTAACCTTTTCTACTCTACGGGGAGAGAACGCTACTCCATCTCTTGAACTTTCTCTCCTGTCATACAAATTTTCAAACTTCTGTATACCGTCAGCATTCACAATCCCATAACTTAGTTTATTCCATTTATCCAATACTCCCATTCTATAGAAGTATTTGTGTGCAGTTATTCCTGCAAATATCTTGCTTTATTTCACGTAATGTCGTCTGGGAGTTCCATCCTTGCATCTGTCTAAGAAGCGTTCATTGTCGTCAAGTTGGTTTACATGCTTAAAGGTCGTGGTCAAATTATAATCCCTCATTCTTCTCTCTTCCATGGTGGACAAATCCAACGCCTCTAATCTGTCCTTGTAAATGAGTTCTCTTAATTTTGTTGCCATCATTGTTGCCCTTCTCTGGACCCTTCCATTGGCCCTTTGTGCTTCTTTAGTTGCGTTGACTAAACTTATGAAAAATGAGCTGGTTTTGGCCTAACATAAGGATGTGAGCAGATTGCATGATACATTCCCGTCCGTGTACTTGAGGACAGTTCTAATACTCGACACCAGATGACCTGCCTCATTTACGGTTTGATTCTCCTGAGATGGAACTCTGACGACAGGATTGGGGACGGTATCAACTCCCTGGTCTTTCTTTCACACAAGTTCCTGCAGCTTTTTCACGATGTCACGTCTTCATTACTTTGCATTTACTCAGGATGAATTTGATCGACCAACTTTGGAGTCTTTCAAGGTCCCTTCGTATGTTGATGTAATCTTCCCTCATGACCTCGGCATCATCCGCAGTCATATTTATCAGTGTCCAGTCCCTCTGGAAAGTTAATCACATGGATGAAGAAGAACAATGGTCCCAACACAGATCCCTGCGGTACGCTACTGGCGACTTCAGCCTATCTCCAGACGGATATCCTGACATTCTTTGATCTCCTCCACCAAGGTTATTTCCTATCCATCGCAGGAATCTCTCCCTCATTCCTGCGCGTATTCGAGTGTGTGTGTATATCTGTGTGTGTGTGTGTGTGTGTGATGTGTGTGTGTGTGTGATGTGTGTGTGTGTGTGTGATGTGTGTGTGTGTGTGTTCACGGACTCCGCCTGCAAGAGGTTACACCACGAGTGAAAAGTCGCCTTTGGTGAGGTTGTATCATTGGGTGTACAATCTAGTCACGGAAGTTGTCACTCCAAAAGGAGTGCAAATTTTTCTTCTATCGGAAGTAGCGCAGCTTTGAGCTGCAGGAGCCTTTAGAAAAGTCCTGGGTAACACCAGGACTCTCTCAGGGAAGCTGGTCCTCGGGAAATTATAAATATAATTAAATACGTATATGGACAATGCAGTGGCATGTGTGACCAGCTACAGACATTCGGTACAGACACATCAGGGGTTCACTTAAAGGTATTCATCAATGAGTGAACCAGTGTCCCTTAGTCAGCAGCCACACTCCAGCAGTGTCACATCCCAGCATCCACACCCCAGCAGAGTACCTAGCCTGCAGTGTCCAGCAGTGTATCCAGCCAGCACCCACACCCCAGCAGTGTTCCAAGCCAGAAGCCACGCTCCAGCAGTGTCACTAAGATAGGAATCAAACCCCAGAAGTGTCCCTAACCAGCATCCATACCCATGCAGTGTACCTCGCCAACAGCCACACTTCAGCTGTCACTAGCCAGGGGTCACATTCCCAGCAGTGTACCTCCCTAGCTGCAATCCCCAGGTACTGTAACTAGTAAATGCAGAATACCTAGTGAAGTCCTCTAGGGTCATCTACCCCTACAGCCCGGGCTGAGGCCATGTTGTTGGGCTGGGTCGTTGGTCGACCGAGCTGTCGGAAGCCGCGGCCCGCAGGCCCAAGTAGCTTCCACAGCCTGGCTGGTCTGGTACACTATTGTAAATACTTGTCCAGGGAACTCTTAGACTTAACTGTGCATTCCATGGTGTTCCTACTGACGAAAGATAAGTTGTTGAAGAGCCTGGGGCCCCCCGGATTTTTAGGGTGTTCACTGTCTTGTTGCACATAACACTTTTGAATTTCAGAGGTAGTAATTTACAGTCTTCCATGCCTGTCGTGACGGTACGAAGCTATTTCCAAGCGTAAGACGGGGAACATGACTTCTACAATTTTCCAGGTATAGATGATGATGATGATACCTCTCCCTTCTGCGCTCCAGGAAGAACAGCCTCAATGATTTCAGCCGTCTTTAACAATTCAGGTCCTTTACCACGTTGATATGGACTGAGCACTTTCTAATCCTGCAATATTCGCCTGCCTTGTAGGGTAATGCTAAAACACAGCAACATTTTACTCGCGAAAGAATCAGCGCCTTGAAAAGTATCATGCGTTTTTCTTCTCTTTTCTTGAAAGTCCGCAGGAGCCATCCCACCTTCTTCTGGAGGATGAAATTGTTGTGTTGTGCTCGCTGAAGCTTCGGTCGTTAGACATTATTACTCCCAGGTTTATGACAACGTCTATGTCCGTCAAGTATTCTGTATTTTCTATATATCCTTGTTTTCCCAAAACAAGAGTTGAAATTTATCTTTACTGTAAAAGATGCTGTTTGTGGTGTGATGTTAGTTAAAACATGTATATCCACCTCCCAGTATTTTTTTTATCGGTTATTTGCGTCTTAATAACTTTCTGTGCTATGTAACCATGGTCACATTTATCATATACCTTTGTAAAGTCTGTATAAATCATATCAGCATTTCGTTTGTTACTCCACAGTGTGAACAATCTTATCACAGTAGTCCAGCAAATGTGAGAGGCAAGATCTTCCTGCAGTGAAACTATGTTGTCCTGGGTTATGTAGATCGTTCGATTCCATACTTTCATTCAGTTTACCTGTTAAGGACACACTCGACGATTCTGATAATGTGCAAAAATTAGCGCTATCTGTTGATGGTTTCGTTTTGGGGACTACTTTGCTTCCACCTTTGTGTAGTGGGGCGATGTGAGTCACTTTCAGACGCTCGGGGATGAATTTTTCCTTATTTCGTACTCATGCAAGAGGTAGTTTGCCTTACTTTATGTAGGCCCAGTTCCAGGAGTCAGGTCCTGGGGCAGAAGGAATTAGTAAAGCCATATTCTAGCAGGTGTTCCTTCTAGGCCTGGAGCTACACCCCAGCAAGTGTCCCTAGCCGGGAACCACATCCTACCCCTGTACGAGGGAGCAACTCCCAACAGAGACCATCTTCATCTGCGACCCGGAATGGGCCGTTCTGTTCCTCTCAATGGTGGTGAAGGGCGCCCCACAGATGAACACTGAGGAACCCCTTATCTAGGAGGGGACAACAGAGTCACGCCGTCCTAACCACACACCCACGCCCATGTCTCCCGAGGATCAGCCCTGCTTAAAAGGTTTACGGAGGTCAGTATCAAGAGAGAGTGAGTACCTTGTCTTCTCGGGTCCCGCCAGACTTCCTCCGCCTCCTTGGCAGATGCAAATGTGAGAAGTCTGTAGCCCCGAGAAGACAGTGTGGCGATGGTTTGGGAATTGATATGTGTGCGCAGAGGCCTCCCTTAGTCTGCTGGGTGACTGCCTCACGTCCTATTCTGGGTTAAACCCATCGCCAAGAAGAGTGAGAAGTCTGTAATCCAGAGGCGAAACTGCTGCCGTGTTTTGTGGATTGTTTCATCACGTGTGAGAGCACTCTGTTGGTCTGCCGGGTAACATGTCTTCAGATTCATGAAGTTCGTTATCGGTCTCATCCCACATCTATGTTATCATTGTTCTCACCGCTTGCAGTATAAAGGTATCGATGACATCATCAACTTATAGGCAGCGATGACAAAGATATGTAACTTTACAGGCTCAAAATGCAGGTTGTAAAGTAGCTCTCGTATCTGCCTCTATGCACTGGTAGGTAGGCTGACAATAACATTATAACAAAGTAAAATACAATACTGCGTCCTGTTTTTCGGGCCAAAATATTTGGCATGAAAAGGACCAATAACATGAGATCTTACGGTCCACCTTTAATTCTGAGAGTCAGCAAATATAACGTTCAATCTACTACTGCTTCATAGCGCCACCTCACCCGTCATTATTTGGTTCCCAGCGGTCGCGCACACCCGCACCAGTCTGAGAACCTTGTCGTAAACCAGTCCTGACCATGGTGGTGACGACACACGCAAACAACCCATATACATAGACACACAAACACGACTTGTGCCAATAATGGCACACTACAACCAGAAATATGGCCCATATACACACACCCAGAGAATAGGCCGTCATTAAAAAGAGCCCAGGCCGGGCTAGACCTAGAAAATCTTTACACACTCTCTCCGGTACAGACGACACAAAAGACCACTTTGTTGTTCTCGTGATGATGTGTGTCTGGCTAGTTCTCTAGGGTCATCCTCCAACCACCATAAGAAGTATGGAGTCGCGGAACCTCAGACTAACACCGGAGTCTGCGTCTAAACATTTCCCATCCCCGACCTCAAGTTCCAGGTAAGGTAAAGACACGAGTATCGCTATGATTTTAACTGGACAGCAGTAGTAAAGTACAGTGGTTACGTGAATGATAATGCTTGGCCCAGAGGAGGGTGATCTGGCAGGTGCTTGGCCGACATGGCCAGAGGAGGGCGATCTAGCAAGTGCTCGGCCTACGTGGCCATAGGGGGCCTGAACTGGCAGGTGCTTGGCCGACATGGCCAGAGAAGGGCGTCTGACAAAGGAAAGGTTTATTCCCCCCCCCCCTCGCCCCTACCCCTACAAAATTCAGTAAGGCGTCAGTGGAAGCCGACCTGTACATAAGGAATGAACAACTCGACCCGTCACCTGAACACACAGAATCGGATTATAAAATGACATGATACAGAAATATATCAAAACTGATTCTCTCTAAATCTTATCCACAAACGTCTCCACCATTACTGTTATCTTTATTTTAAAAACCTAAACACCCGTCAAGTCTTCACTGACGTCTCTTGTTAACTTGTATATGATTCTTGGAACCCCGAGGTAGTCAGAGCTTCGGTATAAACCACCGATCAAGATCCCGGTGGATTATATTGAATTAACAAAGAGATGTGTATAAAGATCTGGTCAAACTGTTTAAGCTTTTGATAATGTAATTCAGCGTGTAAGACCATCTGAAAGTCTCATCTCTACAAGTACAGGGATGAAGAACACTAAGCTCTGAGTATCGTTCTCAGCAGGTTCCGGAAAAACAAGCTGTTGGTGGTAGCAAAAACAGTGGTTAGCCCGCGGCCCTGTGGCCAGTGTAAGAACCTTACCTAACGAGACACACACACACACACAGACGAGGGAACAAGAGTGTAAAAACTCTCTCCCGGTAACACAGAATAACAATCAGAAACACACACTATTTCTACAGAATGAGAGTGGTGAATGAATGGGATAAACTGAAAGAAGATAAAGCAATTATGAACTGCGTACAGAAGTCCAAAATGATGTACGATATCAGAAAAGGTTCAAGAGATGGGGTCCTGCTGGTGCAAAACTTCCTCCCCGTACAGTACAAGTAGATAATCAAACACAGCTATATTTTGTAAGGACATGACACGCATGGTCTTGCACAGATCGATACAACAACATATAGATAAAATCCTTCTCTAACAGCGAACATGAAGGAGAGGAGAGAGCACGATTTATCTTTATTACTGATCGGCAATTTATGATACCAGTAGCGTCCACCAGGAGATACCCTCGTGATGGACCACAGGATATGTTATATCACCTGACTCTCCTGTATCAAATGATGCACTGGCGGCCAAGATGCCATAACCCCTGACACAGGTAGCAAGCAACCCAGGAGCGAGAGGCAAGGACGCTTAAATGCTTCCTCTGACGAACCTGAGGAGCTTCCGATGGTCACAATGACAGTGAGATCTTAAACCAAAATCCCACCCTCCCAATCACCACAGGCATTCATGTGATGTGATCTCAGGACACAATATGGTAAGGACACCCCAGCATGGTCGCATTAGACAAGATTAGGAGTCATCAGATGTTCGTGTTAGTTGGGAACTGCCGGGCTAGTTCAGGCACTGCTCTAGGTACTTGATCTTCACAAACCATTTGCTACATCAATACGAACAATCGAGCAAACGAATTAAAGATGACATAAGGGATCTTTGTCACAACTCACGGACCAGGTAATTATGACATCAGATATGATAAAAGTGGTCCATAACATTAACTAACACACTGCCTTACATATCAGATTCTTCTACTACAAACGTAAAGTGTATACAATCTGAACAATTCAGGTATCTTATAAGCGTTGTGCCATCTCATGCAGACCTATCACTGAGAGGAATTAGTTTCTCACACATCAAGACACAGTGACTGAGTGTGTATCTGTAACACACAGTAAGTACTTCTAATATAACCTAAGCTGCAGTGCCTCCAAGCAGCACAGGGAAAGTACGACTTCTCTCGTAGTCGTACGCCACAAGTCTCTCCTGACCGGTCGATTTGTCGTATGTAAAGACTGTGGCTCTACGGCCCTACGTGGGCCAGTCTGTCAGCCAGAACCTTTCTGTGGCGGACCACCAGTATACAGAGAATCCACCTCCCCACCTCTTTGTTTACAGCGGCCGCATAATCAAAACCATAAGATTATACATCATCTTATGTATAAAAACTCTACGTCTAAAGCATCTCCCTATCTTTAACAACTACATTTCTTTGATCCTCAGTTTGCACGCTCCTTCTGGATCTGACGGTACTGTGGACGGCGTACCTGCACCATCACCAGGAGAGTCGTACCACCAGAACGCTGCACAGGTTGGAAAAGCCGAACCAGCTGAAGATCCTAAATTCGTTATTTCCTGCAGGCCGGCCGGATGCTGGTATTTTCCCCCTCATTATCCGAAGTGTATGAAATAAGGCGGTGCAACATTAACTCTGTCGCAGTGATGATGATGATAAAAACAGTGGATGTTAACCGGAGATCAGGGAAGCTAACGGGATCTGTCGACGTTTGCCGGCAATTTTAACAGCCAGCAATCTTAACCACTGGAGTCGGCCTCCTCCTGAAATGTTATCGCTAATTCCACTACTTCAGCCAAGTTAAGGAGACTTGGCTGCCGGGGGAGTTCATTACATTCATGAAGACAATTACATTTCGAGATACTATCAAATTCCTAATTACAAGAAAACATTCAGGTTTTTGGTACAGAAGAACTGTAGCGATTTCCTCATGAGTTCAGGGGTGATGGAGGTGATGCGGGGGAGGATGAAGTGGGGCAGAACTAGCAGGGTGGGGAGAGATTGTGTGTGGAGACGCATGGAGCAGAGGTGGTGGGGGAAATGACAGAGGTGGTGGGGAAAATGGCAGGGGTGGTGGGGAAAATGGCAGAGGTGGTGGGGGAAATGACAGAAGTGGTGGGGAAAATGGCAGAGGTGGTGGGGGAAATGACAGAGGTGGTGGGGGAAATGACAAAACTGGTCGGAGAAATGGCAGAGTGGTCTGGGGAATGACAGAAATGCTGGGGGAGGAAATGGCTGAGGAAGTGGGGGGAAAATGACGGTGGTGGTGGGGGGAAATGGCAAGGGTGTTGGAGGAAATCGTCATAAGGAGAAGCTGAAAGAGTACAAGTTAAAACGACCGAATTCTCCATCAGGAAATGATTCAAAATCATAGTTTCATAGTCTGTGTCATACGAGCATCTCCTCAGCATACAACACATGAAGTAAACTAAGTTTGCCATACACATAAAGGTAAACCTGAGACCTGTGGGATACAAGAGTAAATTTTCCTCACTTTTAAGCTATTGTAAAAATCTGCTGATAAGAAAAAAAAAAATGGAATTAACCGGCTCGGTTGTAATTCATATGGGACCGTCAGGGTTCGAATACTGGGCGCAGTAGTCGGCAAACAGCCAACCCCAGATGTTCATCCTCCCTTCGGGGCTGGTCGATAAATGGGTGCCTGAATTAAGACGGTGTGAGTATGTGTGTGTGTGTGTGTGTGTACACAATGTGTAAAGACATAATACACAAATAAAGTTTAAGAAACGGGACAACACGAGTGTAAAAGTCTCCCCGTAACATAAAACCAATAATCACATACACACACCAAGCATTTTCAACGTATATGCAACATCCTCACATCTTGCACATTCACAATCTATAAAAGAGCTATACGCATGTATGTAAATATTTGTACTCTGTGTTGTGCTTGGCGCATGCAAACGTGCAAACACTGACCACAAATACACTAACACCTTTACTTACACCACAAATTTACAAACGCGTACATGTAAAATACACGCTGTTTACATTAGAAAAGAGTGAAGTGTACTATGATGAGCACTGACCTGTATCCGGAGCACAGGCAGTGTTAAGGTCATGACCCCTGAACCCCACCGCATTATAGTCCTCCTCCTCCACACACACACACACACATGCACACGTCACAACGTACCGCTCCCACCAGTCACCATCCCTGTGCCAGGCCGTCACCTGCGCATCATCCCTCCGTCACCAGCGTCCATCGTCCCGTCCATCTTCATTACTACTGGATCATCAGGTCACACTAAATTACACCCTCCTCCCACGTGTTACTCTGTTTTTCATCATATTACCCTGCTCGAAGCTTTGAGTCTATGAAGCTCCGCTCATCATCTTTCCTGAAGCTCTTTGTCCGGAGCTTCGATTACAGTAGTCCTATTGGCTATAGTTTCTGGAACTTTTTTTCAATCTGATTACACGAAGCTCTGCTGGCTGTAGTTCCTGAAACCATTTAATCGAAGTTTCGATTCCAAGAAGTTCTGGTGGTTGTGGTTTGCTGGAAGTCTTTGTTCGAAGCTTCGACATCAAAGTTTCCTAATTATAAGTCTCAAAGCCCTGTTTCGAAGCTGTGATTCCATGAAGATCTCTCTATTAAGATCCCCGAGGCTCCAGATGCCTTGACGTCTCTAATGATCTGATATTATTGATCACTTGCAGCTCCTCTGCTTCTGTTCTGTTCATGTCATGTGGAGACATCTTATTGCAAGTAATTCCCCTAATAACAACAATTACGACAACTATAGTAATAATGATAATGATAACAATAATAATAATGAATAATATCGCTGGAGGCAGATCCTTTAGCAAAGTATTGGCCACCAACTGCCTCATTAATGTACGGTACACACACACACACACACGATTCTTGGCTATTCTATTATCCCTGCTTCCAAACAGGCGGCAACAGAGACGAAGAGAAACGGCAACTGGCCAACGTAATATACGATCCTTTTTTACAAGGGCTGTGAGTGTGCTCCATAGACACCGAGGCAGATAGTTTGAGAGAAGAGCCTCTGAACCCTACATCAGCACAATTCTTTCTCTATACGACATTCATACACAGCTTGAAAATAAAATCCATATATCTAAAAACGGGCTAATCTTTCACACCAGCTGGTTATCACAACAAAATCACAGAGAGAGTCGTCGTATGACGGGCCCGTGCTATAAGCAGACCTGAAGAATCCATCACATGGGTGACTAAGGAATCGTAAACGTTCTGGTTTACTCGCTAACTGGTTATTATTCACCTCCCGGACGCCGCGAGACTAGAGGCCCATAAGAATGCGATTTTCTGTAGCACATGCTCATTCCACGTACAAGTTCTGCCACAACGACCATCAAATTAATTACAATTTCTGCGCTTAACATTTGACGTATATGGTGCTGATTGATCCTAACGGGACTGCAGGAATTAAATCTAACCATTAAATAATTCGGCAATCAAATTCAATAAAGCGCATGCGAACATAGACTTTACCGTTTTTATGCATATGTTTGATACGCAAGTAAAAAAGTCATGGCTTAATGATCATCCTGTGGTAAACAGACCGGCGAGTTCATCAGCAGCAACACCAGGTGAACCAACAAGTTGCCTGAAACATCAGGATGCAATGTCTGGCGTCGCGGACGGAGGTGAGCGAACTAACGTGTCCACACCTCTGTCCCCCCACTCCTCCTCCCTCTCCTCTCCCCCACACAACCACTCCGTTGCGTACGACTGTCCATACCCGACGTCCCGTGGGTGCGCGTCCATCAACAGACAACAGGGGAGGTCTGTGTGTGTAGACATTCTGACCTCTGTTCCCGGCAGAGTGGGAGAGGACCGGAAGTGGCAAATTACAAGCATCCTCACTTATACCTCTGCGGGGGGGGAGGGGGAGGGGAGAGACGGCCGGGTTCAATGTGTACATCATACCTTCCAGACTCCTGCTCCTAGTCCATTCCTAACTATATAATAATAACAATAATAATAATAATAATAATAATAATAATAATAATAATAATAATAATAATAATAACAATAATAATAAGTAGAATGCACAAAGAATCCCAAGACGAACATACAAAAATGCACCCCGAACGAAACAAAAAGGAGATAACGTAACAATGCGAGTGAGAGTCGAGGTTGGCGGCAGGAGGGTCGCCTTGTTTTGGGGCTGCCGCGGGCCACCGGCTGCAGGGAGCTAATCTTCGTGCCGGAATTATGAAGCGCTAAATCTCTACCCTGTACCAGGCCACTATGACCTTAGGTTCCTCTCGCCACTGAGTTTTTATTAGCATCAACCACCTACTAGGACTTAGCAGTTGGTATTTTTTTTACTTCTCCAGGAGGTAAAGGGAGACGGAATAGTTGATGTCAGAACTGTTGCCTGGCGAGTGTTCGATGCACTGCCACAATGAACAGTTCATATTTCGGAGTGTCGTAAGGCTCGGGTCTACCTGGCACGGGTATGACGTTTGGTTTATGCTGCCCTGAGAGTTGGAGAGAGAGAGAGAGAGACGGGAAGCCGCAGAGCTAAAATATATGCAGGGGAACTTGCGAAGCTCTACTGGAGGTAAAGTGGAACCCAAGGAACCCGCGGAGTTTAACTAGATGGGCGAGACTCGGCGGAGCTAAACTGGAACTATGGGAACATGCGTTGCTTGAACTTGAATCACGGGAAGGCGCGTAAATACCGTAGTGGTTGTTTAAATCCCTTACTGTATGAGCATAAATCTCTTATGTGAAGAGACGTACTTTTTTTTTTTAATACCCAAAACCACTTTCACGATTAAGAAAATTCATTATAGCATCCTTATTTTCATGTTTAAGATAACGCAACTTTTCAACAGTAGAAGAATTTTGAAGATTCTGTCAAATCATGACATATACCATCATCTTAGGAACCTACTTTGAAAGCAGAAATAATCAATAGACAGGCGATTTTGATAGAAACCGATGCTCTAATTCATAATAAAATTATTCATTTGATCCCCTATTCGTTAACGCCATTAAAAAAGAGGCCAAATCACCGGTTAATTGGTACAAAGCCCCGGATGGACATGGGTGACGCTCATCAACACGCCCGGACGACAGATGAGCCAATGGCAGCCCAACGGAACAGCGAGTCTCTTGTGTTCCTTCCTACCAGCATAACTGCTCGGGTTACCAGTGCTGTCCTGAACTCACAGGGCATCCACGTGGCTATGCACTTTTACTAGTCTCGCCCACTCTTATGTGTTGTGGTAGCTAAGTGCCCTCTTTGCCTGCCATGTTTATTACCTCACCAGCCAACCGTGATGTACAAGTGCTTATTAGCGTGGCCGAGGGAGGAGTGGCACTGATGTTTAAGAGAGTTTACCCTCAGGCGAAATTCAAACGAGGCGTTTTCTATGAATTAATTAGTTATTTTTGAAAACGAATATGACAGGAAACGTGCTTAAGAAATTACTCTTCGTATTGAAACTCACGCATATTGAAAAAACAAAATCCAAAATTCATGTTTCATCTTTTGTAAGATATTCTCTAAGCTTCTACTTCCCGAGAGAAACACTTAAGGTAAATAATTTTCTAGTGTCGGTATTTACAAAGAAAATCCATTGATTGATAGTGTTAATAAATGACATACCAAGTTTTCAAATTCTCTAAGTTGTCTTACCCGTTAAACATGCACAGACAGACCAATCTGAATAAATGATAACTGCCTAATTACATCTATGTCACGTATATTATGGTGTCTTCCATATAAATAAATATATATATATATATATATATATATATATATATATATATATATATATATATATATATATCTTAT
>JAYMFT010406871.1:0-18515 GCA_038088735.1 Panulirus argus | reverse complement strand
TTCAACAATCCTTCAAAATACTCACTCCATCTCCTCCTCACTCCATCACTCCCTGTTATCACTTCCCCCCATGCCCCCTTCACCGACGTTCCCATTTGTTTTCTTGTCTTACGCACATTGCTTACCTCCTTCCACAACATCTTTTTATTCTCCCTAAAGTTTAATGATACTCTCTCACCCCATCTCTCATTTGCACTCTTTTTCAACCTTTGCACCATCCTCTTGACCTCCTGCCATTTTCTCTCATACATATCCCAGTCATTTGCACTCCTTTCTTGTAAGTATCATCCAAATGCCACTCTTTTGTCTTTCACAAACAACTTTATTATAAGGTGCATATAAAACATAATAATAAGTTAATAAAATGTACATGAAACATAAACGGATTTTGTGTTTAGACTTGCGTCCCGTCTCCAAGATATCATGTGCATACAAATATTCCAAAATCCCAAAAGATCCAAAATTAGAAACACTTCTGGTCCCAGGCATTTCAGTTAATAGGTACTCAACCTGTATTAATGTTACAATTCTTTGTGTATTTAATAACAGATGATTCAATGATATTTCTCGTGGTAATGGTGTTACAGTTAATAGCTGAATTAACATTACTCCAGTCAGTACAGAGGTTATCATTTTTATATGACTAAACAAAGCATTTGATTCTTGTCCTGTTTTTATACTATATTTATGTTGCTTAAGTCTAACATAAAATCATTACCATTCTGCCCAACATAAAACATATTACAGCTTTTACAAGGGATTTTGTAAACACAGCCCGCAGAATTTTCCAGTGAGTTTTTGATTAAGATATTCTTTATAGTATTGCTATTGCTGAAGGCTACATTTACATTAAAGGATTTAAGCTACCTGGGAAGTAATGTAAAATTAACACTAAAAGGAAGAACTAAAAGATTCTTGGTATCAAGGGGAGGTTTGGGTTCAGCGCTATAAAATGATTTCTTTGCCAACTTAAGGGATTGATCAATGAAAGTTTTAAGATACTTTAACTTGGATCCAATTGAATATAATCTTCTCAATGAATTCTGGACTGCACATAAGAATGACCTGAGGAACATCGACTGGGATGATAATAGTTTAACTCTTGTCATGTTGAGCTGAGTAATAATGAATATAAGAACAAATATAAGTGGGTTTTCCGTATATACTAAACTTAAATATGTTTCTATCCCAATGGATTATGCAATCTAAAAATAGTAACACAATTATTTTCCAATTCCACAATAAAAGAGTAAATGTAAATTTTTGTTTGTTGGCCAAATACAAAGAACATCATCTACAAACCTAAACCAAATTGTCTTTGAGGGTAAGATATCCCTCAGTAATTTTGTTTCAAAGAACTCCATGTGAAGATTACTTAATACTGGTGAAAGAAGGTTACCCATCACCATACCAAATTTCTGAACGTAATATTCTACATTAAATTGAAATACACAGTCTTTTATACACAATTCTATCAGTTCAATAAACACAGAATTTGAAGTGTTCCACAGTCATTTTCACAACAGAAATCTGATACACACATCCCTTACCTTTCTTGAAACCCCCTTGCTCCTCATTTATTCTGCATTCAGTCACTGCCATCATTCTGTCAATGAACACTCTTACATACACTTTTCCTGGTATACTTATCAAACTTATTTCCCTTAAATTGCTACATACATACTTAGCATCTCTTCTTTTGAATAAAGGAATGATAACTGCTTCCACCCAATCCTTTGGCACAACATTCTGTTCCATGCTAAATTACTTATCATATGCATCCCTTCTATCACACATTCTCTCCCATACTTCAGCATTTCAGCCATAATCCCATCAACTCCAGAAGCCTTTCCTACCTTCAGCCTCATCATCTGCATTCTTACCTCCCCACTTGCTGTAAACCTTTGCTCTCGTATCCTCTTTCTTTTATCTTCCATTCCCAAGTATGTAGCAACTGCTACTGCACCTTCTCCCACATTCATCAATTCTTCAAATTATTCTTTCTATCTTCCTTTAACTTCCTCCTTTTGATTCAGAACTCTATTTCCTTACATTTAACATTAACATCTCCGATCTTACATCCACTTCTTTCCTTCTGTACCTCCTTCTATTACGAGGACAGATGTGCTCTCGTGACTCTCCACTGACCTAGTTTCAAATAGGTCTTTCTGTGCGCTGCTTAGTGACCCACTTGAATCTTAGTGAAATCCTCTGATTCATAATGAAATCCTATATATGGCTCCAGCTTCTTGATTTGCCTGTCCTATCTGCCACTGGGAGTTCAACAGGGATTTTCTCCTCAGAGAAGATGGTGAGTATGCTAACTATTTGTTCTGAAACATATTTAACAGGCTTTCGGTAGGTGTTAGGAAAAACAGTGAAGCCGTGGAGAATCTAGACATTAAGATGAAAGGGTGGGAAGAGGAAGCTGGGTTCTTGGTGGCAAAGGCAGCTGCTATACAGGATATAGACACAGGTATATCATCTAGAGTAGATAGCTTAGACACAGTAGGATAGCAACCATTGAGACAAAGTTGGAAGACACTTCCACACCTTCCAACCTGTGAGGAAAACTTGCTGCCAAAGAGGGTAGAAATAGGAAAAACCTATGTTATCCAAGAACTAGGACAGAACATGTCCTAGATAAGTTTGACAACACAGTCTCAAATAATCCCTAGGATGTGATTTTTGTCATTCTGGTGGGTACGAACAATATAGTTAACGGAAGATCAGAAGAAATACTAGCTTAGTATAGGAAACAAATTAGCAAGTTTAGAGAAAGTCATAGCAGGGTTATATTATCAGGATTGCCACCAAGGTATGATGTCGATTCTTGTGCTCTCAGAAAATGCTGGAGATAAAAAGAAGAATCGAAGCTCTCTGTAGGGAGGAGGATAGTGTGCTTAGTATAGACCTGTGGGACCATTTTAGCCATGATAGATCTCTGTATGTTATGGATGGTCTTCACTTAAATGGAATAGGGAAAGCCTGCCTTGGAAGAGTATTAAATGAGAACATTAAACCTTTTTTTCGATAAAGCTAAACTACTCCTAAGCTAATGAGGGATCAAGGAGAGTGGGGGAGGGTGAGGGGATAGCTGTGGGAGGTGGATCAGTGCAGGGGGAAGCTGAGTGTAAAAGTGATCTGAGGAACAAGGCATCCAGTTTGACCACTATAGAGGTAGTGGTAGAGGATGAATGGACCTTGGCAGTAGGAATCCTCGGTGATTAGCAGTAACCTCACAGGTAGAGGAATTAGCAAAGGAGGGTCAAGTAGGGTCTGTTGGGGCCAACTCAGGCAGTCAGTATAAGTAGCAGGTTAGCACCGCTACAGGTCAAGTCTCATGTAATTGTTAGGACCAAGACTGGAAGGGTCCAGCGCCGGGAGGGTTAGAGTAATGCCACGACCCAAAACAGATGGAGAACTGTCACTCTCCTCCTGCTGCACATGCAGACATTAACACACAGACATTAACAGTGTTAATATAAACATGCATACCAAAAGTAAAAAAAATTGCAAATTCAGTCCAAAAATCAACTCCAAGGAAAATAATTTTAATATTCACAAAAGCCCAGAGCATCATTACAAAACATGATGAACTTATATCCTATGCAGTGACTGAAAAGGCGAACATTATTGCAATCTCAGAAATAAGGGTAAACTCTAAGAATTAACACTTAATTGCCGAGTTAGCAATACCCAGATACAAACTATTTATGAAAGATTGCTTATACAGGGTAAGTGGTGGAGTTTTGATTTACATTAATAACAATATAAGTGCTATCAGGATGAGCAAAGTAGACACTCACACTTACAACTCACATTATATTGACATTACCAACAAGTTCAAAAGTAAACTATGGCTCAGCGTTATTTACAGCCTCCTAAGCAAAAAGATGATAAGATGCTATACAATGAAATTCAAAACTATGATTAACAGTAAAGATGTTATAATAGTAGGGGACTTCAACACTCCAAACATAAACTGGAACATGTTAACTGGTGACTGAGAAAGAATGAGACTTATGGAACTGATTGAAGACATTTTTCTAAAACTGTTAAAAAACCAAATAGAGGTAAAAACATTTTTGATCTTGTCCTCACCAGTGACACAAACTTGATCTACTCGTGCAAAGTGGGCGAAAGTTTGTCAAATTGTGATCACAGTTTGATTAGGTTAGAGATAAATTTAGATTATGCTTCTGCTCCCAAAAACTGGCTGCTTGTGTGCCCCCACCACTAGTTAGACCATGGAATACTCAGCAAGCTGCTGTGTCACATGATTATTGTGTGGGCATCAGCAACTCAAGGGTGTGCCGTTTTGATAACTACTTCTTTCCCTATATGTCGAAGCTTTGGAACTCTCTACCTTCTCATGTCTTTCCCAATAACAATGATCTGGCTCATTTCAATAGACAGGTCTTTCACTTTCTCAAAAATTCATAAATACTTTCCCTGTCTTTTTTCCCCCTTTCTCAATTCTCTCAATAATTCAATCAGGGCCTGGCCTTGATGTGGAATTTTGTCTGTGACTAGAGCCTTCAACAGAGAAAAAAAAAGACATGAATTAGAATCCATTGGATTTTCGGGAAGACACTGTTATGTAAGGGGGTGACTGTTATACACACATTAAACGTGTTAGTTGATCTAGTGTTATAGCATTTTTGATTATTACGTGAGGGTTTAGCAGGTGTTTGACATTCTTACAGACATACGACATCAATGTACTGAGTAATGACCTTGTATTAGAGGTCAGAATATTTTTTTTTCATACAGGCAGTGTTCCAGCTGAGTATTCTGATGTCACTCTGCAGTTGAGCAGCGTTCCTGTTCTCCATTTTCTTTTAAAGTATTTTTGATCTCTTTGATGATATCAAGTTTTTCATGTATTTCTTTATTCTAGTTTAGCACAGCATTTTATATATTGCCAGTAACTGCAAAATGACTTAATAGGTCTCTCATTCCTTTACCATTAGGGTTTCTGGGGCTTCTTTTCTTTAGCAGGTTTTCAAATTTTTTTTCATCCATATCCCTATCATTATATTGTGTGAGGTGCCACAGTTTACTGTAATTTTCTGACTGTGATACATTGATACATTTTTTCATTTTTTGGAAGTACTAAATGTTTTTGCTGCTCAGTAACTTTCTCACTTAGCTCCTGCAATTTCTTACAACAAGCATCAATGTATTTGAACACATTAGCCTTCCTGTCATCAACACGTTCAGGTGTACATATCACATCTTGGTGTACAACAACCTCGTCTCATGTATCTACTAGACTTGCTCACAAAGCACATCAAGCTTGCCTTCTTGTCATCATGTACAGGTGTTCTTATTACTCTTTGGTTTGCATCAACCTTATTAGTTAGACTTTGCATTTTCTTCCAAAGCTTTTCAATAAATTTGTGTTGAACTTCAGTAGCTTTAAATATTTTTTCATTCTGCATTTGGATTTCTTTCATATTTTTTTATTTCAGTTATTACCACATTATATTGTGGATCACTGTTGTCTACAATCTGTTCATTGGGTATGATGAATGATTCCTTTGTCTGTGGGGAGACCACCCTGTTCCATTCCCTCCCAGAAGTTACCGTTTGGTAAGGGTTGAACTACTGGAGTTTGGCCAGTGTTAGAAGTGCCGGGAGGAGCTTGGAAAGGTTGTCTGCTGTGGTTACTCATATGATTACTGGACTGGAGGTGACTGCTTATGGTGGCCAAGATGCCATGCCATTAATCCAAACTACTTACAGTTTATGTTTTGTCAAGTTTTTCTTTGTATGTTAATGTTGAGTGTCACCCTGTACATATGCCACACTGGGGCTACTTGGATCTACAGACGTTCACCAAATGATTCCATCCCTGACATTTTTAGCACCACCATCTCAGAGGGAAATATTTATCTATCCATCTGTCTATATATCTATCTATCTATCTATCTATCTATCTATCTTTCTTTCTATCTGTCTGTAACTCTGAAACTTGTTGCAAATGGAACTCCTTCAAGGGGGTGGCCATAGCAATAGAGTCTCCGTAACTAGTGAACCCCTCTACCACTTCTTAGCCTTTAGTGCCTTACCCTTAATAGGCCACTGACAGAGGGCAACTTTAGTGCAGTGTCTGCAGAGGGTCTTACTTAATGTTCCTTCTGACTACTACTACTTAATGTGTTCTACCTAATGCTCTTACCTCCTGCTTTTACCTAATGTTTCCACCTAATGCTCCTGCCTAAATGTTCCAACCTACTACTTCTGTCTTCTGCTCCTACCATTTTGCCTAAAGGCAGGGCTAGCACATAGTGCTAACCACAGGAAGGCCTGGAGTTATGAAGAATGACCTGTGTGAGTTAAGTATTGTCAAGTGTTATGTGTAGCAAGGGGAGATTGTATGTTAGTGGGCAGAATGCCAGTAGTCCAGGTGTGGGTAAGGCAGAAAGTAAAGACAGCTACTTGGGTTAGATGAGTGCAACTTGACAGCCAGTGAAGTGCTGGCTCACTATACAAATGATACTAACCCTTCTGATACCCAGGCTGGTAGTACTGGTAATATGCTTCCCAGGACATTGGCTGCCTACCAACTACTTACTACCTACTGAGAGATATCTACTCTGATATAATGGAAGGTGCCATGGATAGTGAGTTTCCTTGTTGGTTGCTCACTGTCAATCAAGTCTGCCATAACTGCTTCTTTTCCTTTGATACATATAACATTCTTGATGTTTTCATTCTGAAGGATTGTGGGGTCTTGGGAGTTATCAAGTCCCAGGACAATGATGTATGCCTCCTGTAGAACTTCTGAAACAGTTAGTTGGTCAACTAATCGTTAATCATGTTTGAGGGTTACATGGTTCTGGGCATTGTTTGTAAAGTGATATTCAACTTCTGGATATATCTGCTACATGTGTGTTGGCCACTTATACTTAGCATCTGTGCCTGTGTCTAGTTTGAAGTTCATTTTCACTTTTTGTGTTGAACTTGAGGCCCTGAAGGTAAGGAACACTCATCATCCTCCTTAGGCTTTGTTGCTGCATGTGGGTGGTGAGTATCCAAAACTCTGTCTATATCCTCTGTTTCTTCAAGGAAGACATATCTCTCATGTTCACTCAGTACCCTGTGTGGTAAAGGAGGATAGCTTTTTGTGTATTTAGCAATTGTCATTGATCTCAGAAATATAGATTAACTCCTTGACTCAACAAAAGAGAAGCAGGATGGAGGTGCAGTTGACTTTAGGGTCAAGTATGGCTTGGTCTTTGCATCCCAGCCTAGCAAATGCCCTCTGCACATGGTGGAAGTGGTGTAAACTAGGGCATCAAGTGTTGTCTCACTCTTCATTTACAAAGCTGTACAGAGCTATCTAGGGATAGCAGAAGGATATTGGTAGCAGCATAGGGAAAACACAGGCAGGAACTGGCATTATGACTTGTCCTACAGGAAATTTGGCAGAGAAAAGCAGGGGCATCTATGCCTTGCGATGGTTGAGGGGTAACTTGAATTTCACATTCCCTGCAAAACCCTACCTCCACCTCTCCCATGGGGCATCCACATGTTAACTTCAGCATTATACCATGGGGATATGAGATATGTTAACTCACCTTTTAGTAGATAATGAGATATATTAACTCACCTTTTAGTAGATATCCAGTGCCTTTACACATATTTCGTTTGTTTTATAAATAGAAGCAGATAATTTCATGCACACCTTCCAAGACACTGCTCTTCCATTTCTCTACCACACCTGTGCAGTATCTTTGCCTTAACTTCAGCATTATACCACACCTATGTAATGGATGGTAGCTCTCCTCTTTTTTTTATTTTTATGTAACTTTTACATATATTTCTTTAATTCTACAAGGAGAAACAGAAAATATGACAACCATTTTTATTTGACCATATTGTGATCAAATTTTTACAAGTCATCCTTCATGTAAGGGTTGAGGTGAAATATTTAAGCCTCACATTACATACCCTACAGCTATTGGGGTTGAGCAGAAGTTTATGCACTGTGTTAGTCCCATGAGCCAAACATCATAATTGAGGACATAGCCCTCTAATAACCACACACTTTTCTGCAGAGCAGAAATTTGTTGTTTGTATAGTTCAAACTTGGAGAATATAGAAGGAATTGGGTCTCCAAGGTTATGAATTATCCTTCTGTGGACCTTCCCATAACCAGGTTGCTTGAGATAGAGACTACTAATAGGCTAGTAATTCATTGTTTACATTGTTTGTCTTTATTGTAGCAGAATTCATGTTTGAGCATGTGTAATTCACTCAAGTGATGAAAAGCTGCTGGGACTATGTAATTCTAATGTAGTAAGATGGACTGGAACGTCCAGTCTCTTCTGCATGAAAGGAACCCATTGTCAGAACTATTACCTTGCACTGAGGGTTTCCAAAAGGGACTGCCCAAACTGACTACATTGCATAAGACATTAGAAAGGGGAAGTAAACATGAGATAACTGCCAGTATGGAATCCGGAGCAGGGAGAAATGGAAAACAAAGCAGAATAAAAGAAGATGTGGTGTTGAGGTTTCCCTGCACATAATCTGAATGAAGTAGGGATAGAAACCATTTCTCATGAGGAGAGGAGGTTCTGTTGAGAGAGGTCCATGTGAAGGAAAAAAGAATTAAATTTCTATGCTTGACTAAAAAAAACTTAGGTTACTTAAGCAAAGATGAGCAAAGAATGTACTCATGGCCAGCTGAAGTGCTTGTAAGGTAGTCTCATAAAAAAAGGCCGGTATGGGCATTCCTGTCAAAAAGTAAAGTCAAGGCCAAGAAATAAAGTAGCTACTCAGCAGAAAAACTTTGTTTTCTGCCAGAATTAGGAAAGAAGGTGAAAGAAGAGGAATAGTATTTGAAAAAGGCATGAAACAATTGTTATACCCGTAACTCTTCTTGGTCACATTAGGCTTGCATATATCCTCAAAATCAACAAATCAATTTGAAATTAAGACAAGAATATGAGGGAAGAGACTGAAGGGATATATATCTTGCTCATGATTGGCAAGTAGCGGATGTGAATGTAAAAAAATTTTGTGACGCACAAGTGCGAAGAAGTATTTCAATAATTTATCATTAGGCAGTGAGGAGGGAATTCAGTATAGCACCTCCCAGTATTGGGATAGCCTAAAAATGTGTATTGTAAGAAGGAGTCCTGTGGATACAGAGATTCTCACCACATATTGGCCCACCAGAACAAGAAAGGAAGGCCAAAGGCCCTTAGGATGATGCCACCCTAATGCTGGTGGCAGTATGGCCATATTGTGCCTGTTAAAATAGTTAGGACTTTCATTTTCTAGGTCTGGTCAAAGAGAAATACACTTTTGTATTTTTTGTTTTTAAATGATATTATACATTCATTAGTACTTATAAACACACTTTTCACATACATATGAAAATTATTTCGCTTCACATACCCCATTAACTTCAGCATAAATGTTATCCTTAAGTGTTGATGAGTAAATCTGTAAACTTTACATGTTTTGGAGTTTTGTAAAGCATTTTTGCCTGTTTATTGTCTTAAGCTCTTTTGATATATTTTTTCATATCTTTATTCATTTATAGTTTATGTTTTACACCAGTGCAGAGCTCTTGAGAAATAGAATTTGTACTTTCTTGAATATATTTCAGAATAGTTTTGGTTGTGATGATATCTTTATATGCAATACTCATTTAGAAGCTATGTGCAAATTTTGTTGAATTACCATTGGTGTGGCATCCCATGTTTTGATTTTATCATTTTAGGTTCATGCAGCAATCACCTACCATTCTAATGGTCCTGAGGATCATCATTATTTTGTCAAAGATCTAGGTAGTAACAATGGAACTTTTGTTAATGGGACACGCCTTAGTGAGCCACGAGAAACCAGCCAGGAAGTAGAGGTAAAGCATCTTTGGCCTTTTTTTTTTTATTTTTTTTTTTTAATGAAATAAGTTTATAGAGTACAAATCTTTTCTTTTCTTTTTTTTTTTCATTTTTTTAGTTGATTAACATAAGAATTTATTCATGACTTCATACTCTTTTGATATAATACTTTTCCTAAAATATCCATTAATCTCTACTGGTATTTTGTGCAGTGTTATTATGTTGCAGTAACTTGACACTCTCTGACCACTTAACATCATAGATTTTGCAATTTCAGAACAGTCTTTCTTTCATGGTTTTTTGCCCATGATATGCACATTTTCCCGTCCCCATACTTTCCACCCACATTACTCCCAGACCCTTCCCATAAATGCTTTCATGTAATTACCTATTTGTATTGTACAAGAAGGGAGTTTTACACTTTTGGGGCTCCATGTCTTGAACACTACTCTCATACAACCTTATGAATTATGTATGCTGTATGCATTAACCATTTTCTCAGTCAGCCTGTTTCATTCATCCACCACTCTTGTACTATAAAAGTATTTCATGACATCCTTATTTACAAGTTTCTTACTTAAGTTCATGTTATGTTCTCTTTTTGCTATGTGCCTATTACTCTCAAAGAACTGTACAATGTCCACTTTGTTGATCTCTTAAAGATTTTTAAAGATTGTGATCATATCACCCCTTAGGCTTCTTTCATCCAAAGTGGTAAATTTAAAGCCTTCAGCCTCTGGCTTATCTCTCTTAATTCTACTGCTATCTTTCTTGCCTTCCTCTATACCTTCTCTGTGAGCCTGCATTCCTTCTCTAGGAGCAGTGACCAAACCTGAGAAGCATATTCATGTTTTGATCTTATGTAGGGGAGTAGGGTATGAATGAATAGCCTGCTAAATATTTCCTTATCTATATACTTGAATGCTATTCTGATATATTCCAGTAGGCAGTTTTATTGTTTTAGCATTACTGGATAGTGGTGTTCAGGTTGGATGTGTTTGGGTCTGGCATCATGCCTGTCATAAAATTTTTATTATATGGACAAGAAAGGGAACTGTCCACATAATAAAGATTTTATGATAGGCATGATGCCAGACTTTTGTCCGTGACTGGAGCCTTCAACATAAAAAGAAAAAAAGATCAGGGAAGCAGTGATGGCATGTGCAAGAGATGCATGTGGCATGAGAAAGGTGGGAGGTAGGCAGATTAGGAAGGGTAGTGAGTTGTGGGAGGAAGAAGTAACATTGTTAGTGAATGAGAAATAAAGAGGCGTTTGGACGACACTTACAAGAAAGGAGCGCAAATGACACGGAGATGTATTGGAGAAAGCAGCAGGAGGTCAAGAGGAAGATGCAACGGTTGAAAAAGAGGGCAAATGAGAGATGGGGTGAGAGAATATCATTAAGCTTTGGGAAGAATAAAAAGATGGTTTGGAAGGAGGTAAATAATGTGTGTAAGACAAGAGAATAAATGGGAACATCAGTGATGGGGGCAAGGGGGGAAGTGATAACAGGTAGTGGAGTGAGGAGGAGATGGAGTGAGTATTTGATGACAGAGTCGCAGAGTGGGGTGTATTGGTCAGGGTGGGGTGCAAAGTGAGAGAGTAAGGGAGAGTAGTTTGGTGGAGAGAGAGGAGCTGGTGAAGGCCTTGCAGAAGATGAAATGCGGCAAGGCGGCAGGATTGGATGGTATGGAAGCTGAATTTATTAAGAAAGGGGGTGACTGTGTTGTTGATTGGTTGGTAAAAATATTCAATGTATGTATGGGTTGTGTGGTGAAGTGCCTGAGGATTGGCGGAATACATGTATAGTCCCAATGTACAAAGGCAAAGGGGATATACGTGAGTGTTTTAAAATTAATATATTACATTATAAAATGCTTTTCTACTTGAAATAATCAAGGTAAATATCTCATAATGCTTCCCAAAGCAAAATGATACCTTATAAATATGATGCAAATAATCACAAGAATCTATACATACTTCATTATAACCCTTAGTAATCCTCAAACACCATTTCAATCCCAGATTTGTATTCAGCATGCAAAATATTGATGTTATGTAAATAATCTATTACCCTAAGAAAATTACTGAAAATTGCAGGTATTAATTAGTTCAGAGTATCTTTTAGTGCAAAAAAAACTTTGGGCATCAAAAAAAGATATATAAAAGAAATATAAAAATGAAATGTTTCTTTACCTGAAATAACCATGGAAAATATAGTATAATGGTCCCTGAAGCAAAAAGACACCAATTAAATACGAAGGAAATAATCATAAGAATCTTAAAATACTTCATAACAGCTCTTAATGACTCCCAAACATGATTTCAACCTTAGATTTATATTCAACATGAAAAAACCCTAACACTGAGGTTATCAAGAAAATCTGTTATCTTTAGAAAATTACACAAAGTTGCAGCTTAACATTACTTTAGGGTATTTTTTAGCACAAAATCTTTTTCTAAAATTGTAATATATTACGGTGAAATGCTTTAATACTTGAAATAATCATGGAAAATATTTAATAATCCTTCCCCATGTAAACAATCACCTCATATATACGAAGTAAATACTAACAAGAATCTTTAAATATATCTTACGGTGCCATTAATGATCTCCAAACACCAATCCAACCCCAGATTCTTATACAGCAAGAACAATACTCCTAATACTGAGGTTATTAAGGAAATCTGTTACTCTTCAAAAAAAATTACAAGTTCTAGTTACAAGTTCAAGATATTCTTTAGCCCAAAAAATGTTTTGCATAAAATTGAAATATAACAAACTGAAACACTTCTATAATTGACATAATCAAGGGAAATATCTCATAATGCTTCCCCAAGCAAACAGATACCTCATAAATATGAAGCAAATAATCATAAGACCTTAAATACTTCATTACAGCCCTTAATGACCTCCAAACACCATTTCAACCCCAGATCTGTATTCAGCACAAAATACAGTTCTAATACTGACGTTATTATGAAAACCTATTACCCTTCGAAAAATACCAAAAATTGCAATTACCATTACTTCAGGGTACTTTTTAAAACAAAAACTGTGTGATTTAAAATTGAAATAAAACATAATGAAGCTCTTCTGTACTTGAAATAACCATGAAAATCTCATAATGTTTCCCAAAGCCAGCAGATACCCACTGAATATGAAGCATATAATCATGTCTTACTAAATCTTTCAATACATCCCCTAATGAGCCCAAGACAATTTTTGAACATATTAGTTCAGGGTATTCATCAGCTCAAAATACTTTTTGTTTTAAAACTGAAATATACTGAAATGCTTTTATACTTGAAATAATCAGGGAAAATATCTCATAATGCTTCCCCAACTAAACAGATAGCTCACAAACATGAAGAAAATAATGACAAGACTCTTTAAAGACTTCATTATAGTCCTTAATAATCCCCAAACAAAATCTCAACCCCAGATTTGTATTCAGCATGAAAATGAGTCCTAATACTGAAGGTATCCAGCAAATTTGTTACCCATCAAAAACTACCAAAAATTGCAGGGTATTTTTCAGACCAAAAAAATTTTGTCTTAAAATTGAAATATAACACTGAAACAATTCTATAACTCATAAAATCATAGAAAAGATCTTAAAATGCTTCCCCAAGCATACATATACCCATTAAATACACAGCAAATAATCACAAGAATATTCAATTACTTTATTACAGCCTTATGGACCCCCAAACACCATTTCAACCATAGGTTCATACTCAGCTTGAAAAATATTCCTCATACAGAGACTATCAAGCATATCTATTTCCCTTTGAAAATTAATAAATATTGCAGATATATGTTCAGGGTACTCTATAGCCCAAAAAGCTTTTCGTTTTAAAATATAACAATGAAACGCTTTTATAACAAATAATCATGAAAATATCTCATAATGCTTCCCTAAGCAAATAGATACCTATTAAATACGAAGCAAATAATCACAAGAATCATTAAATATTTCATTATGGCCCTTAATAACCTCTATACACCAATTCCACCTATATTCAAATGTGGTAAATGAGGTAATCAAACAAATCTATTACCTTTCAAAACTGCTAAAAACTATGGGAAAGAGCAATCTGCTGATTTGCCTGTCAAAGTTGCCACAAAGTATCAGGTGACAGACTTAACATTCATGCCGCTGGGTACTGCCCAATAGTGTGAATGTTCCTTTACAGTGTGCTCTAGCTTCACACACGATGTAATTTTCAAACCATTCAAGAAAAGGTTTACTTGTCATCCATCCTTTTCTAGTACCAAGGTAGGTAAATAAGTGGAAGAATTTTCATTTCTTTAAAGTTTTCTGAAACTAAACTTTTCTGGCTTTAATTTTCAGTAAAAAAATTAAAAATTTGCTCCTTTTGTTTCTTTGTCATACACAGCTGTCTATCCAATCTCATAACACTCACACAAAGTGTTTACAGAAGTTCCTTTATCTAATTTTCTCAGTAACTCCATCTTTTCAAGCATCGATAATGATTTATGCTTACGCTCATCAGCACTATCACCATCTTCTGCACCTCTTGGTCTCTTGGATGACATCCTGAAGGGCTAAAATACAGCTAAATATAAGATATTAACAGGACTGTTAATTAGCTCGGCTGCAGTGTAAACAGATTTTGGCGCCTTAATGCTGCTAACTTGCTAAGAGCACCACCCTGGTGGCAGATCCAAAAAACATACCGGAGCATGGGAGTTGCTGGACCTTAGAGCATCGGGTTAGAGAGGTACAACCCGTACTTCATTATAGCCCTTAATGACCTCTAAACACCATTTCAAGCCTAGATTCATATTCAGGAAGAAAAATATGTCCTAACACTGAGGTTATCAAGAAAATGTTATCCTTCGAAAAATACCGAAAATTGCTGCTTAACATTTGTTCATGATATATTTTAGCACAAAAATCTTTTGTTTTACAATCGTAATATAATGAAATGCTTCTACACTTGAAATAATCTTGGGAAATATCTCATAACGTTTCCCCGAGCAGACAGACACCTCACAAATATGAAGCAAATAATCAAAATGATCTTTAAATCTTTCATTAGAGCCATTAACGATCCCCAAACACCATTTCAACCCCAGATTTTTATTCTGAAAAAGAAAAAAAATACTCCTAATACTGAGGTTATTAAGGAAATCCATTACTTATCAAAAAAAAATTGCTAGTACTAGTTACTAATTTAGGATATTTTCTTGGTCCAAAACTTTTTGTTTGAAATTGAAATATAATGAAACACTTCTATAATAAACGAAATTATGGAAAAAATCTCAAAATTCTTCCCCAAGCAAACTGGTAACCATTAATATTAAGCAAATAATCATTAGACGCATTAAATACTTAAACACAGTCCTTAATGACCACATAACAATTGTTTAATCCTAAATTCATATTCAGCATGAAAAATAATCCAAATACTGAGATTATCAAACAAATCTATTACCCTTCAAAAATAAAATGAACATTGCAGGTATTTGTTATGTATTTCTTTTTAACCAAAAAAACTGTCGTAAAACTGAAATAAAATAATGAAACAATTTTATGCCTGAAACAATCTTGAGAAAGATCTTATAATGCTTCCCTAAGCATAGTTACCTATTAAATACAAAACAAATAATCACAAGAATCTTTAAATACTATATAACAGCCCTTACTGACCTCAAAATACCATTTCAATCCTAAATTTGTATTCAGCTTGAAAAATACTATGAATACAAAGTTATCTAGCAAATCTATTTCCCTTTGAAAAGTAACAAAAATTGCAGATATAAGTTCAGGATATTTTAAAGCCAAAAAGATTTTTGTTTTAAAATATAACAATGAAACACTTCTATACTTGAAATAATCATGAAAATATCTCATAATGTTTACCTACACAAATAGATACCCATTAAATATCAAGAAAATAATCACAAGAATCATTAAATGTTTTATATGGCCCTTACACAACAATTCCACCTAGATTCGAATGTGATAACTGAGGTAATCAAACAAATCTATTACCTTTCAAAAACTACTGAAAATTACAGGTATTATTAGTTCAGGGTATTTTAAAGCCCAAAATACTTTGCTTTAAAACTGAATTATAACAAAATGAAATGTTTCTATAACCTGAAATAATCATGGATAACGTCTTATGATGCTTCCCCAAGCAAACGGATACCAATTAAATACTAAGCAAATAATCCTAACAACCTTAAAATACTTCATTACAGCCCTTAATGACCCCTAAACACCATTTCAACCATAGATTTATATTCAGCCTGAAAAAAAAAAAGTCCTAACACTGAGGTTATCAAGAAAATCTGTTATACCTCGAAAAATACCAAAAACTGCAGCTTAACATTAGTTCTGGGTAATTTATGGCACAAAAATCATCTTGTTTTAAAATTGTAGTATAATATAATGAAATACTTTTGTACTTGAAAAAATCATGGAAAATATCTCATCACATTTCCCCAAGCAAACAGACACCTCATAAATACAAAGCAAATAATCACAAGAATCTTTAAATACTTCATTAAAGCCCTTAATGACCCCCAAATACTATTTCTATGCCAGATTCATATTCAGCATGAAAAACAGTCCTTGTACTGAGGTTATCAAGAAAACCAATTAACCAGCAAAAAATAATGAAAACTGCAGGTGTCAATTTATGGTGTCTTTTAGCTTGAACAAATTCTTTTTTAAAAATTGAATAACAATGAAACACTTTTAAGCTTGAAATAATCAATGAAAATATCTCATAATGCTTCCCTATGCAAACACATAAACTCATAAATATGTAGCAGATAATCACAAGAATCATTAAATATTTCATGACAGCCCTTAATGATACCCAAACACCATTTTAACCCCAGATTCATATTCAGCACGAAAAACAGTCCTACTTTAAGCAAGTCTATCATCCTTCTAAAAATACCAAAAATTGCAGGGTATTTCTTAGTCCAAAACTTTTTATTATGAAACTGAAATATAACAATCAAATGTTTCTATACATGAAATAATTATGGAAAATATCTCATTATGCTTCCCATCCAATACGAAGTAAATAATCATAAACTTATTACATTCTTCAATACATCCCTTAGTCACCCCCAAAAAAAATTTTCAACTAAAATTCATATTCAACAAAAAAAATATTTCTAAAACCAAGGTTCTCAAGCAAATCTATTACCCTTCTAAAATTACAGAAAATTACAGGGTATTTTCTTTGCCCAAAAAATTTCTCTAAAAACTGAAATATAACAATGAAGCAATTCTATGCCTGAAATAATCTTGGAAAATATCATATAATGCTTTCCTAAGCACCAATCGACCAAGTAAATATGAAGCAAATAATCAAAAGAAATTCAAATACTTTATTACAGCTCTTAATGACCCCTAAACACAATTTCAACCAGTTTTGTATTAAGCTCAAAAAACAGTCCTATCATTGAGGTTATCAAGCAAATCTATTCCCTTTGAAAAAAAAAAAAATTGCTGATACATAATAGTTCAGGGTAATTTTTAGCCAAAAAAAGTTTTTGTTTGGAAAGTGAAATATAATGAAACAATTCTATACTTGAAAAAATTTGAGAAAATATCTCACAGTTATTCCCCAAGTAACAGATAACCATTACATAAGCAAATAATCATAAGACTCATTAAATACTTCAATACAGTCCTTTATGACCCCAAATTAATTTTTCAACCTCAATTCGTATTCAGCATATCTCTTGCATTCTATAAAATACTATAAAATACCGAAAACAACAGGTACGAGTTCAGGGTATTTTTTTAGTCCTAAAACTTTGTCTTCAAATTGATATATGACAATGAAACACTTCTATACCTAAAATAATAATGGAAAATATTATATAATACTTCCCCAAGCATACAGATACCCATTAAATATGAAGCAAATAATAAGAATTCTAAATTATTATAGCCCTTAGTGACCCACAAACCTAATATAGAGGTTATCAAGCAAATCTATTTTGCTTCAAAAAAAAAAAAAAAAAATGCAGATATTAGTTCTGGGTATAATATTACCCAAAAAACATTTCTTTTCAAAATCAAAATATAACAATTAAATGCTTCTAAACGTTAAATTTTCATGAAAAATATCTTTTGATTCTTCCCTTGGGGAAACAGATTACCATTAAACATTAAGTAAATAATCACAAGCATCATTAAATACTTCATTACAACCCTTAATGACTTCTAAACACCATTTCCACCCAAGATTCAAATAGTCCTCAAACTGAGTGTGGCATTGGGGTCTCATTTCTAAGCTCCCCTCTTTTGGTTTCCCTCCCTCACTTTGTTCCTTGATATCTAGCTTCCTCTCCGACCAATCTATCTCTGTGATTGTTGATTGATAAGCCTTCCCCCTTTTCTCCATCAACACTGGTTTCCCTCAAGGGTCTGTCCTGTACCCTACACTTTTTCTCCTTTTTTTCAACGAGTTTCTCTCTTCCACAAATAATCCAATGCACTCATATGCTGACGACTCAACGCTGCATTCATCCACATCTTTCAGTTCTGCTCCCTCTTCTTTCACTCAATCTGCATCTCGCCTTGTCACAGCTTCCACAATAAACTCAGACTTGGACAGGATATCTCAGTGGGGTACACAAAATC
>JAYMFT010406860.1:0-10556 GCA_038088735.1 Panulirus argus | reverse complement strand
TCTGTTCCTTTTTTGGAAAAGCAGAAACGGGGGGGGGGGTTTTCCCCCCCCCCCCCCCCCCCCACACACACACGCTACGTCGCCCTTCCCACCTCACACCACCTCACAGCATCGCACGGCCTCTCTCTCTCTCTCTCTCTTTCTCTCTCTGCATCGCATAGTCCCACGGCGTCGCTAGAACCACCCCCCACCCTCCCCCCTCTCGCACCGCAGCGCTCGCTCGCCGCCCTCACCCCTTCACTGCATCCCGCACAGCCTCGCCGCGTCGCACAGCCTCGCTGCATCGCGCTTTTACGGCCGGTTGCCTAAGCAGATGGCACTCGTCACGGTGACATTTGCCGGGCCGCACGCACGCTCCTCCCAGCCGTCCGCAAAATTAATTTACCTGGTTATCGCCCCAGGGAAATTAGGGCGGGGGGAGGGGGGTTCCGGAGGTTCGAGGGGGTTATGGGAGGGGCAGGGGCACACACGGGAAGGCTGGAGGTCTGTGAAAGTAAGAGAGAGGGGAGGGGTAAGGGCTCGTGATTTGTGAGAGTATGGGGGGGTGGGATGCGTGGGAGAACTGGTGTGTGTGTGTGTGTGTGTGAGAGTCTGGGAGCTGCAAGGGAGAGCTGGTCTGCGAGAGTATGGCAAATGCAGGTGAGAGCCACGTCCGTGTCTCTTCAACTGTATACAGTATGTTGATAGGTGTTTAAATTTGATTCACCAACACTGTTAAACATAATCAGACATTCCCTTTCCGTCGTATAAATCATACTGACACGGTCGAGTCACCGATGGCTCATTTTGGAAGCAACCCGTGTGTTTTGACAGCGCTGGACAACTACATTTGATTTATGACCCCGTAAATTTTCCTATGAAGTTCATTACAATTCTGAAACGAGTTAGCGATAACTTTTGACTATAAGTGGGGTGGGGAGGGACGCGGTTTAAGCTAGTTTACGGGTTGTGATGCTGTGGTCGACTTGGGTAGCAGCGCTGAGGGCTGTGGTCAGCCCCAACGAACACAGCGGTGCGAATCGAACACGACCCTTTACGACCCTTAATTGAGCTCGACGGTTCGAATCCCGGGCACGATGGAACGACTCTTAAGGGTATGAGGCCCGGCTGGCGTCTGATGACCTGACGCTTTCCAGTCACTCCAAAAACTTCGGGTTCTGTTAATTCGGTGTGTGTGTTTGGCTCTCAGCCTCGAAAATACATCTGGGTCTTCCCTTCCATAACATTCCCGACGAGAGCTCGACCCAGTGTGAGAACACGTTATGCTCACACACACACACACACACACACGTGATTGATTGCTTAATCCACTTTGTTTGCTGAGGTCTGAGTTCACCGGTATACAAATTGACACATTCGTTATCCCAGGGAATATATGTACCTTTTTTTTGTTTACGTTAGATGAGACGGCACGGGCTACTGAAGCCGCCCGAATCGAGGCCATCTCAATAGCGCTGGCATATACATACCGTAGCCTGAGCCAGGAGGTACCCATTTCATCGACCAATCCATAAGGGGTGGATGAGCAGCTGAGTTGGCCGTGGGCCGACTGCCGCAACCAACCAGGATTCGAACCTGTGAATCTAACGATGGTAACGTATCTTTCACAACATCCATTGCCACAACAGTCTTTATAAAACCCATAACAATAAAAAGCTGCCATTAACCACAACCTTAGAAACCCCAACGACGATAACGTCTTTCACAACCCACCCCCACTCACAACCCACAACAACGAACGAACGTTGCTCCTCCTCGCTTGAACATCAATATATCTCTCAGTGAAGCAGCTTCATAAGTACACCGATGCCTCGGAACGACCGGACGCCTCAGCTCGTGAGCATAAACTTCTGAAACACACAGCACATAGCGTCCCTCTCTCTCTCTCTCTCTCTCTTAGAGCCACGAGATAACGTCCGCGTCTCAGGAACTTCTTCAGAGGCTCCTCTCATCATTTCCCGCTTTCTGTATATACACGCGTGGGTCTTGCCACGAACTGAACTCCACGTGGGACTTGAGGTCGAACGAAAACTTCAAAAGAAAAAAAGAAAGGATAGGAGGAAAAAAAAGAAAGAAAGATCACGTCTGGCCTGAAAAATGAACACTGCTCTGTGACGCTGGTTTTGCCAGGGAGTGTTTGATCTGGGGCCTAAATCAACACAAGAGGCTGGGTTATGAGACCCGGCCAGGGACGTCTCTCTCCCCCCTCCGCGCTCTCCTCAGGTTGTCTGTAATGAAATGAGAAAACGTTACACTTATTTCCAGACTATATTCCTCGTTCTGTGGCTCCGGAAGAGGCTGCCGGTACAGTATGGGGCTTTTATATCTTCTTTATTTTTTTTTCCTAATACAATGATATCTTTACGTAGTTGTGGCTGGGGTGTGTGTGTGTGTGTGTGTGTGTGTGTGTGTGTGTCAAGGGTGCGCTCGCAATTGGTCGTCCATTAAGTCTGTATCGTTATATATATAGAGAGCAACTGTAGGGATGATGTAGAATGTGGGAACTTTAGATCTGTGGCGCTTCCCGCTCCGTCAATTTCAAAAGTTCTCTTCAAGTGAGCAATTTGCTGCGGGGTAAAAAAAAAAAGAAAAAGAAAATCACTCTATACAAACATTTCAGAGCGTACCCAGTGCACTGGTAACAACTGTCGTCAGAATTTAGTTCTTAGGAAATGAAAATTATGGACCCCAACGGCATCCCGAGGCCATTTTTTTTCAACGCAGAGGACATTTAGAAAAGTGGCAGTCCGGCGGACGGACGACAAAAGACTAACACCTGGCGCTTTTTCGGACTCCGTCGAGCTTCATTCGATTCGTATGTCGATATACAGACCGAGTGAGGCTTTAATGCATTAAGAGAACTCGCCCGCAGGGGTCTGGAAGTGCCAAATTTTTTTTTTCCTCTGTTGTTATTGATGCGTTCCACCGAACGCCGCCGTTCGTCATGGCGTTCGAATCCGACTGAATCCGAGTTTAGTGCAGATGCCCGCCCATACGGATTCAGGGATCGATATTAATGCCAATGAGATCTGTGTCCCGTACCAGGGTCAGAGTCCTGTATCTTTAAATAGACATCCGAACTCACGGTCTACCATCTGAAGCAAAGAATTCCTGGCGCAGTTAGGCGAAGTACGTGTTTTGTTAACGGTGAAATTTCACCGGTAAGCAACCAAAGCCCACAGGATATATATATATATATATATATATATATATATATATATATATATATATACACACACGTAGCGCTGAAATGGACGAGTTATCTTTAAGATTTCGTCGCTATTTTACATTAAACATTTATTATCTAACCCAGCATTTTCCCCTCTCCCTCATAACCCCGCGACAAACGAGTCATTCAGTACCAGAAGATTGGTTTAAAGAGTTATTAAAGGAAATTCCAGTGCTTAAATCACTCTGCATGGCAACATCACATCGGTTCCGTGGGTGGAACACTAGAGAAAACGCGGGTCCGACAATTTCTGTTTTAACTCATTTATAAACAGAATAGAAAATTATGTGTAAACTGTTTTTGCGTAAGGGAGTATAAAATGATTTTACCTGATAATGTGTAATTTCAAGTACTAGAATGCGTCTTTTTAGTATTTCATTCGATTTTTTTTCTTAAATTTACGCTTGATTTTTGTATATTGCATTACAGAAAATATTTGCACTGGCAATTTAAAGTTTTGTCCCGTAAAAGCGTGAAATGGAGAAATTATTTAAAGAAAGTTATGCAGAATGTACCAGTTACGTACTAAGTTATTGTATGTCAGTTGAAATACAAAATTAAGTAAATTAAAGGTTGGAAACTAACATAACACATAATTGTATTAACTTGATTGGAACACACGATTAAAAGGCTGTAATGAACGATCCTTTCATAAGGCAACATACTTCATAAACAAACATTGCGTTAAGCAATTCGGAAATTGCGATAACAACATAATTCATCCTGACTTTTATTACAGTTATGAAACCACAAGCAAAAATACATCCCAATGCTAATCTACGCCGTTTTCGTTCGTTAGCGTCGGAAGAAGCAAGGAAAATGCTAATCAGCGCCATCTATGATTGAAATATGTAACATACGAGTTGACGAGAGACGGTTTTAAGTATAGGAGGAAATTATTGTTTCCTTCCATCTTTTGACGCTTCCCTGAGCTCAGGCAGTCGAGAGGGGGATGTGTTGTGGTCTTTGGACGGCGAAGCGGACCCCGTGGACTCTGCTGCAGTGCTCCTAGGCTGTTGTTATATTGCAGAGAGTAGCCAACGTAACTGGATTCACTTCGCTGCTGCTGCCCTGCCAATAAATGAGGTAGAGTTATGAGTGATAAGGGCTCATATTTGCCTTGCTATAGAGAGCCGTGGCTCAAAACTCTTCCCATGATTACACACCATTTCGGGAGTGAGATTCATACGTTTGAGAAACGAGTTGCTGCTAAAGTTTTTAAGTATAGGGATCGCGGAATGAACGCTTTTTGCCCCGTTGTCATACGGTTCAGTCACAAGTGGTGTAAAGTTTACATACGACGCTCTTAAAGAGATTAGCACCTTATGTTTATGCTCTGGTCGCAATGCTCTTAACTTTCTCGTATTCATAAACATTAAGGTGTTTTGTGTATGGCCTTGTAACGATTTGGGGAAAGGCTCAGCAGGGACATGAAATGACGAATGCCAGGTGAATGGTTGTACGGCAGTAGGAAGGTACTGGTTTGCCACAGTTCGAGGTCGGGAACTGTAGCAGACATGACATAAGGGTAGGCAGGTTAGTTTCAGTTTCTGTTCAACATTCCACCACGTATCCCGTTCATTTCAAAACCAAAATCTCCTGTACTCGTGTACAATTATAGGTTATATAGTATGCGGTCTACCAGGGTATCAAGCGCTATAGCATGCGGTCTACCTCATTTACTACCTAACCTAACCTAACCTAGGTTAGGTTAGGTTAGGTCAGGTCAGGTTAGGTAGTAAATGAGGTAGACCGCATGCTATAGTGTTTGATACCGTGGTAGACCGCATACTATAGTAGCATCCAATGATATTTACTTCCTGCCCTGAGAGTCCCATTCTTTCATCATTATATATTTAACAAAGTATCAGCGTGAACACAACTTCTGCCAAGTTGATGTTCCTTCACTATCTTATGTATAATCTAACACCGAACTAACAAATGAATATTCTGCCACTAGTAACTTTGGATAAACCCGGAGTTCGACATGGCTGCCATTCCCTGAGAGATACTTTTTGCTTTTTAGTGCATCATTGTTCAGCACCGAACTCCCGATGTTTTTGTCGTTCCTCTTTAGAGTTCAGTGTCCATATTACCCAGTGGGAGTGGTTTGGGTAGTCACTTACCTTTATGTAGGTGATTCATGTGCGGCTGAGTCTTGTATCTTTAGTGGTAGGAAGACTCGCTCAAACTACGCAAGAGCTACTCCCTCAGTCTCCCACATGGCTCGCATCCCTCGCTGTAATATATATATTTTTAAGTTGAGTGGTGGCTGGACCGAATCCAGAAAACAGTGCTCCCCTAAAACGAAATACTTTCTCCTGGGTTATCCATCATAACTTGCCTGCACCTGTAGCTCGGACTTCTGTACATTTTTCTCTCTATTTCACCGCTTGCAGTTAGCTGTTCATGACACTTTCCTTCTAGTGTCATGGCATATTCTTCACGCGCTGACGTTTTGTTTGCACTCTGGAAATGTCTTGACACTGGCATTTTCCCGATGCGCTGAATCTCTTGTTATATTGACACTCGTCAGAGAGAGAGAGAGGGAGAGAGAGAGAGAGAGAGAATTATAAATAGACCACAGCCCCTTCGTTACAAAGACAAACACACTTGTGCTGAAGGAACGGCTATGGACAACATTGTGCCAGGAGTCTCCCCACACGTGAATTTCTAATCCCGACGTCTGTTTTCCTTCGTAGAATCAATGTTTGCCATCCGGCCGGGTTAGTGTTCTCTGCCAACTCCATTTCCCCTCGCTGCTGCTCCTGCTGCTCTCGCTTAACATACGAGGACGGGGAGGGAAATATGCATCTGGGCGAGATTGGTGTACACTCTGTCTGTATGATTATACACCCCCCGCTCCCCTCCCTTCCCCCTATACATTCTGTTTTCTGTTGAAAATCCAAGTACCACATTGGATTTCTTTGAGAAGACAGAACGTAATGATTTATTTTGTACAACTGACATTCACATACTCGAAAAAAAAGACACGGAAAAAAAGGGGTAGATGATGTGAACACCACGCGAAGGCTTTGTCGTGTTCTTGCGTAAACTGAGAAATGTTTATCCGTAAAGCTCCCACGTAATGGCATGCAGACAATCAGACTTCACACGCAGGAGACGTCAGATGACGCCAACGGAAGACGGGGTGTGCAGAAAGCGACAGAAGTAGTGTCGGGGATGATGGTGAACACCGCCTGATGGAGAAAGCATTACGTGCTTAGAGGAGGCATCACATGCGAGGCATGTTGCGTGCAGGAGGCATCACAAGTGGGAGACGTCACATGCGGTAAGAGACGTCACGTAAGAGGAAGAAACTAGTGCATATTTTCGAAGAGACATCACTCGCTGATGTCACGGCCAGGGGGACGCTTCGCATCCAGAAGCTGGCCTCCCACACATCAGGAGACATCGCTCGCAGGAATGTCATGAGCGGAAGGAGACACAGGAATCGGGATGCAACGTCGTGTCGTGTCGGAGGATAGCTCGCACGACGGAAGGGACGCAGTTATGCGGAATCAAGACATCCTTTGCGCGGGGAAGACTGCACCAGCTTACAAGGGGACCCTGAACAGACCGCGGAGTCGGCCTGAGGCGAAGTTCACGAAATCCAACCCGAGCGAATGTACCAGAGGCTTTAGATTGCCGACTTTGGAAGAGAGAAGAATGAGTGGTGATCTGATCTGGGAGGCTGGCCATCCCCGTCCTGCCCCGTTCCTGCACCCAGCCGTCCGCGCCCCGGCCCGCCCCGCCCCGCCCCGCCCTGCCCCCGGACCCATACTGTATCGTTAGCCAGTAACAGCGCCCAGAATTCCCCGCCCCTCTCCAACCCACCCACCTCCACCCGGACTCCACATTGAGGCAGGGCAGGAGGGGCCAGTACCCGCACCGTGCCATAGAGACAATATCCTCTTCCTACGCCGGGCAGGAGCCTAGCGTGTACCAGCGGCACGATTGAAAGTGATTGGACAGGAAAGAGCTGATTCAAGACCACGGGAGGTTTGGATAGGGAGAGGGAGGGGGAGGGAGGGGGTTACACGTGAGACGGAGGGGTTGATGGAGGGGAGAGGGAGGGAGGGAGGGAGGAAAAGGAAGAAGGCAAAGGGAAGGAGCCTGAATTTCGAACACATTTATAGGTTTGAAGACGTGTATCGGTATTTTACATTATTTATCCGGTGTTTGCTGTAAAACTAACTGGAAATTGTATACTGTTCCTCTGTGAGATTATAGTTCCATGTTTCATCTAATTTTCAATTACTTTTATCTCCCGACTTTACGCTCAGTACCCAATATTTTCTTCACTACATACGTTGCCACACTGTCTCGGTTCAGAGCACCTGCAGATTTTCCACGAGTTCTTTGGAGACTCATAAACCTCAGTTATATATCTTTGTTCTTTGATACCACAAGTTGATGGCGAGACTTAGAAAGAGTCGTGTTCTGTTCCTGTTGTGCGCGCTGGTCAGACGACCCCCCCCCCCCACACACACACATACACACACACATATCATCGCCGTTGTGTCAGTCCTGTCTCGATTCCTTCTGTTTCCTTTCCTTGCCGCCGCCACGGCCTCCTCCTCCTCCTCGTGTCAGCTACCCAGTCTCGCTTACTCACTTACTGGCTTCACCATAACCCGTCCTGTCCCTACCTACACCATGCTTTTCTCTTATGCTGTATCCTTCGTACTTGTTCTGTCCTCCAACCTGTGCCTGTCCAGACTATCCCAATCTCCCTGATTTATATTTCCTCCCTTGTCGCCCTCAGCTCCACCGACGCCCCTTATCCGCCTCCGAATCCACCACCAACCCCATGCTCTTCGCCCCCTCTCCCCTTTCCCCAACCCCCACTAACTCCCCCTCTCCCCTCTCCCCACCCCCACTAACTCCCCCTCTCCCCTAAAGTCTCCCCACAGTCAGCCATCCGATCGGTAATGATCTCCCATCCGACCAGGTTCCTCACACCCTCGGCTCCCGCCATAACCCTAGCAGTTTCCCCACCCCTCTTCCTCCTCCTCTACGCCCGGATATGACACCTTCAAAGCCCTGGGGGAAAGGGCGTAATAGACCTCATTCCTCCGGCAGGAAACGTAGTACCTTTGAAAATGAGGTAAGTGTCCAGCCCAGGAGAGTGATAGATGAAGGTTTTCGGCGATTCCCTTTACTATATATTTTCGTTTCTGTATTTATCCTTGATTTATTTAACCTCGCATGTTTTTCCCTCACCTTCAGAGGTGCGTGAGGGAGGATGAGCGACGACCCCTGAGTGACCCCTTAGAGAGAGAGAGAGAGAGAGAGCTCCAACGACCTATCTAACAAAGCGCTGTGCCATCTCCCAGGTCCTTCCTTCGTCGGGAGGTAGAGTGTGACCGCCTTCCCCGTGACCCCCCAGGAATTGCCACTTTGGGAGGTACGTGGATGTATCGCTTCTGGGGGGTTGTGACGTTGAGGTTGTGTTGACTGGGGTGGATGGGAGGGTACCATTACCATCACTTACTCCCAGATGGCTCACCAAAACAAGACTAGAAAATCATACCAAACTTTAAAGGCGTTCGTTATTTTCTTCTCCTTGGAGTTTTGTCGCCTTAGACCTGAACAAAATTCTTAATAAGCATTACCCACATGATTTTGCCTTTGTAATATGATTAATCTTTAGAGTCCTGGAAAATCCTCAGAATCGTAGATATTGATTTTTTTGAGCAGAGAAGCAAACCCAACCAGTGAGGGGTGGCAAGCATGAGACGATGCTGTAAATCCTGGGCGACGGTTTTGCGCTCCCTGCTGGAAACCATTTTCTGTAAAGGAAAATTGGTAATTTATGGAGTTGGGGTGGGTGTTGCAGGAGCAGTGGTGCCGTGTTGCAGGGTGTTGCAAGCGCAGTGGTTCCGTGCACCAGGGGCTGACGTCGCCGTGTTGTAGATGCCGCAGAAGGGAGGGGACGCGGGTCCCATGGCACCATGGGATGAGACAGTTATGTTAGTCCATAAGAAATACTATAGTGCTACTTAGGAACGGGGTAGCAATGCAGGAAGCACCCTCCCCACCCCCGCCTCTCCCTCCGGCTCAACGGCCGTCAGGAAAACGATCAGAAAAGTAATGCCATGCGATAAAGATGTAGATATAATGCCATGGAAATTCCATAGGAAAGTGTGGATCGAAAAAGTGCACCCCTGTCAGTCTGGCGACATCTGCACTGCGAGTGGATTCGGAAAACAGAAGTGAAGAAGAAATTTAGGGGGAAAAGGGGGTGGGGGTGAGGTTGAGGGGCATTGAAGAAGGAAGAGGGAGATTAAGGGGAGGAAGAGGGTTCGGTGGATGGCGGGGAGAGAGAGGAGGGGAAGAGGAGGAGGAGGAGGAGGAGGAGAAATTAAGTGAAGGAGGCGATGGAGCGGGCGCTAGAGTGAGGGAGGGAAGGATTAGGGAAGACCTCCGTCATCCTCGTGTGACAGTTATGTTTAGATGTTAGAGTGGCCAGCAGCCAGGCTGCGATGGGGGTGGCCCACAGAGTGGCCAGGACCCGGATTGGGCCGGGGAACCAGAGTGGCTGGGGGGCCAGAGGGCTGTGGGTGGGGACCAGGGTGGCCAGGAGGCAGGATGTGGTGGTGGCGTGAGGGAGGGAGGGGACAGAGTGGCCAGGGTGTGGTCGGGTCCAGAGTGTGGCCTAGATCCGGGCTTTGGCAGGGGGAGGGCAGAGCGGCTCAGAGTGGCCAGGATCCAGGCCATGGTGAGGGGGTCAGAGTGGCCAGGGACGCGGGTTTTGAGAGGCTGTCGGTCGTCACTTGAGGAGGAGAGGGAGAGGCAGGCCTCGGCCCCCCGTCACTTCACGAGTGTCCCCCCCCTCACTGGTGACTGACGGCCGATGTACACCGCCGATGACGCCGGGATCGATTCCCATGAGCCTGGGTCGTAACTTGAAAAGGAAGAGAGAGAGAGGGGAGAGGGAGAGAGAGAGAGAGAGAGAGAGAGGAGAGGAGAGATAGTTGTTAAGGAGTGAGAGGAAGAGGCACCGGGTTCGGGGTCCGACACGGAGGAAGGGAAGGCGAAGTGGCCATGTAATTCCCTAGGGTGGAGGAGGAGGAGGAAAAAGGTAGGCAGGAGGGCTACATTAAGGGAGAGGCGAGAACTATCTTTAGAGCTGAAGATGGTGGTGATGATGATGGGAGGGGAAAACTCCATTCCGTGGGGGATGCGTGGAGGGGACGACGGGGGACTTTGCTCCAACTTGAGGTGCTGAAAAAGGAGGGGAGAGGGAGAGAGAGAGAGAGAGAGAGAAAATGTGGGAGAGAAAGAAAGGATTCAGGTCACGTTACAGCCATAAGTTCAGTAA
>JAYMFT010406849.1:0-18516 GCA_038088735.1 Panulirus argus | reverse complement strand
AGAAGAGGGTGTGTTGAAATGGTTTGGACATATGGAACGAATGAGTGAAGAAAGGTTGACAAAGAGGATATATGTGTAAGAAGTGGAGGGAACATGGAGAAGCGGGAGACCAAATTGGAGATGGAAGGATGGAGTGAAAGAGATTTTGAGTGGTCGGGGCCTGATCATGCAGGAGGTTGAAAAGCGTGCACAGAATAGAGTGAAATGGAACGCTGTGGTATACTGGGGTCGACGTGCTGTAATTGGACTGAACCAGGGCATGTGAAACGTCTGGGGTAAATCATGGAAAGGTCTGTGGGGCCTGGATGTGCATAGGGAGCTGTGGTTTCGGAGCACTAAACATAACAGTTAGAGACTGAGTGTGTTTGTGGCGCTATCTCGCTGACGCCGTGGGGGGGGGGATGCTGTGTCCTGTATAGCGAGGTGACATAATTTACCGTAATTTGTTTACTTATGCTTGTATTAGGAAATACTTTTTAATCACTATAAGTGTACGATGATACTAATTTCAGGAAGTCTTTTCGTTATAATTACATTATGATTTCTTGTACGGTAAATTTTGTAATTATTAGAAGCGCGGTCTTTGCAATATGTTTTTACGAAATAATTAATTAAAAAACTGCGGTGGTGTCTCAAGATCCTCTAAAAAAAAACTTGCAAAATACAATTTGATCTTTTCAAGGCAGCTAATAGTAGTGAACATTGTGTTTCATCTTATCATCATGTACGTTAACACTACCAACGCTTACGCAATCGATAATCTTGCCTTTACATAGCAACTAGAACTGCTAAAAACTCATATTTTTGCTCAAAGAAGAGCCTGTAAGGATTCATAATAATCCTGAATACTATTGATATGAATTAAAATAGAATATCCTTACTAAAGAACATTGTTACTGCTGGTCACAGAGTTGGAAGAAAACGATTAGTATCATAAAATTTTCCTGTTATCGGCATTTCTCTTCTTGACCAACTGCTATAGCGAACACTCACGTTAGCACACATGTTTTATTAACGATTTAGCTAGTACTAGATAAGTTAGGTTCAAGTTGTATTACTAAAATTTAGATAGATAAAAAAAAATATTGTTAATCAAATTACTCGAACTAAAATACCCCTGAGAAATGTCAATAGTTTTCTTGAAAACGTTCGTCAACAAAAATGTTCGCCAAGTTTGTTCTCCTGAGGAGTTTGTTAGGTGTCTAATTGTCCGATTCCATGTTCAAAAGAAGTAGAATATTTTTCTTGTTTGTTTCATTAAGGTTAGAAACATTTCTTCTTAGTGTCATGCCAAAATAAACCTAAATGGATTATCAATACATTGTCACTCATATACATACACTAAAGAGAAGAAAAGATACGTCATGTCATATATATATAAATCTATGTTCAAGAATTCGGATGGATTATTCATAAACAGCTGATCTAGAGTAGTGGGAGAAGCGGACTGGGATAATAGTAATTAAATTACATTCCATATACTGTTTGGAGAACTTTTGTGGTGTTTACAGTTGTGAGTGAACTATGAAACTTAAGGTGAGTAAATGTACGTCAATATACTATCAAACGAAATCGAAGATATGTTCATGGAGGAGGAGGTTAATTGAGGGCAGGAAGGAGGAAGGAGACCTCGGGGCCCCAGTCACCTCTCATCCTGTTTGAGGTTACTGTTGTAGTTATTTGTTGGCTGCCTACAACACACCAGACGCTAGTCATCCACCCAGACTTATTAGCATCTGCCTCTGCAACTTTGAACACAGGTGTTAATCCTTATTTTGTTGATTATTGTCATGAATCTTAAAGAATTTGGAATTGGATATTAGTGAGCAGTCCTTGTTGATGCTTTAAGAGTTTTGTTATTTATAATATTACATACTCTGATATGGAACGTTTTTAGAGACACCACAGAAATAGCATGGATTTTGAAGGAATACAAATCCATGTACTTCTTATATACACTTGGTAGGAGAGATTTAAACTGGCAGTATGGTATTTGGAGCATTATTCTTACTCTTTGATGATAAATGTGATAGTATGGATGGCTACAAAAATCAGGAAAAATGTGGGAATAGATAACTTAAAAGGGTAATGTAATAGCTTTTGGGGTACTATATTGGAAAGAAGATGTATGTGTTCTAGTTTATATATTTTGATAAAGTGATTATAATGGAATCCTTACAATCTCAAGAGGTGATACAGAATGTGGGTTTTACTTGTAGCACATATTTACACAATTTTAAGTACCCACAAAGTGAGCAAGGATTTGAAGTTAGGGGAAATTTTTTAAGTACAAGCATTTAGAACCAATTAGAATAAGAAGGATACCGATGATAATTGATTTATGAATTCCCTTACACATTCTGTGAGGACTTTTTAAAATGACTGTACTGCAGATGGATGAAAACACACATCCACCTGGCACTTCTTTGGAATCTTTAGAACTGTATTCATTTGTAATTCAAAATAGAAAGTGAATGCAGCCTGTATAAAAGTGTAGAAATTAATAGAATTTACCATTTTGTCAGTTATACTATCTTTTAGTATTTAAGAGAAACTCATGATGATGGTCCCTCTATTGGAAGTAATACCTCTTAGGAGCACAGTTTTGTCCTGTGGCACCTGAGAAAATTTAAAGAATGGCCCATGTAATGCACTTTTATTATCTACAGAATAGTTCTTTCTGTTACCTCCTTGTTTATACCATGAATAGCGTATTCCAGAGATAAAGAAGCATTTTCCTCTTTGTATGTATTTCAGCACTACACTGTGGGCACTGAAATTGTTATCGAGTAAGTTATACCAAAAAGAATGAAACAAAGGTGTCCTGGTCATTATGTATATGTCAAAGTTCAAAACCTCTAAAATCACAAACATAACTATCACTTTTCCAATTTATTTGAGTGGAAAAAACATTAATCATAACTGATATGTAATTGTTCTCACCTTGTTTCCACCAAGAAACAGATTCTAAATATGACTGGACGTGCTAGCCCATTTTAAAGATTTTGTTTTTCCATCTGTATATAGCTGTGACTAAATTCATAAGAAACCAAGGTTTCATCAGGTTCTATGTGAAAGGAAATGAAAACTATTTGTAGATATGTCACCTTCTCATAAAGACACATGTAACCATGTCTACGCATGTATTTACCAATTGTTTTTCTCATGACACCTGTTATAAATGCCAGAAACCTTTAATAATGAAAAGTTTAGGAATGTAACTGATATTAGATTGTACATATTTTGTTAGTATTTTATTACATTTTAATGTATTTCAAAAGATTTAATGTTCATTATCAAGTAACCCCACATTTTTTCCTCAGTCATAACCCTCCCACCAATAGAATATTTGATATTGAGAGATAAGATATATGAGTGAAATTAATTAATCTTAAATCATCCTCTATCATGGAAACTAGGAATTCACAAGTAGAATGAAGACCCTAACCCTTTAAAACATGTCTTCTTATAAATTACTGCTTTGAATGTAGAGAAAGTTTGTTTTGTAGTGAAGCATGCATTGGGGCAGTATATTTTATTTTGTGCTGTAAGATATGGGGATAGGGGTGAGGGGTTTTGAATGTCAAAGAAAATGTGGGGTTAATTCATGTACATGTTGGGGAAATATTTGTGTGAAATCAACAGAACCAATGAGAAGCCTCAGCTAATGTCTCAAGCAGCTGAGATATATCTTGGTTTTCAAAGTTATAGTCTATATATGCAGGATATACTCAAGATAGAGCACCATACCAACTGATGACAAATTTTAATAAGCAAATGATAGGCTGAGTGGTCATTCGTTCCACTTCCCCATCTCTCAAGCATACATTCTGCATGATCAACAACAGACCATATTTATTTTGGTGTGTATTTGGGATTAATTTCAAGTGGTAGGGGAGGGATGATAAGATTTTTTCAAGGTCTGTTGATCTTTTACAAGGATTTAACCTAATTGACAGATATTAACCCCATATTATCACTGATATTCATAATCTTTACCACTAGCTGCCACCGTGATTAAAATAATGTTCCAAATCATGCTTTGCAGCTTTTGTTATTTTCTCTAAATGGTAAATTACCATTGCATAACAAAATCACTTGGTATCCAAAACTAGTTTCAATGTGCTGCTAAATTGGTAATGTAGCTGTAAAAGTTGGTGAAACACTTCAATGATAGACAAAGCATTACCTTACATTCCCAAGCAGCCAAGAATGGGCTTTATTTTCAGTATTAGAACCAAAATATACCAGACATTCATGTGATTTCAGCATCCCAAAGCAGACATTGTAGAGGATGCATGTTGGCTGGTGGCTTCACCACCCAGCTTCCCGAAAAGGATTTATTCCACACATTGGTTAATGTTTTTATTTTCTACAATAAATCATTGCTGTTTAGGGGGAGTTAGATGAGGATTCTGTAGGTTCCGTTGAAGTCATCAACTATTAAGTTAACCATACAGTTTCCTTGATATTTATAACTCTTCTGCCTGTCACATATGTATCATCATGTAAAAGGTAATGCTGCAGATTTTTACCTCAAGTCTAGAGCACTTTTTCTAGTTGTACTGAATCCTGTGAAATGTACTTCTTCTAAAACCCTGCTGTGTGTGGGTCACAACTGGCACCAGCACTGCTGTTATAAACTGAGGAGTTGTGTGAGTTAGATTTGGGGAATCTGTCCACAGTGTGTGTTTTGGACAAAGAAAAAAGTCAGTATTTCATATTATGCATTGATATTTGCCATTACTATTAACAGCTATAACTTGCTGTTATTATAAAAAAAATATTCTGAGTTCAAAAAATACTTGAAAGGAATGATATCAAAAACATGCCATTAATCTTAGCTATCAATGTCTCAGAAATGAGTCTGTTCCAAGTCTGGAATAAAGTTGTTATTAGTTGGTTATATCACTGTCTGTTCCTATTACAAAAAATTGTAGTATTTTCTTAATCATCAGGACGGAGACATGGATGAAAATCTGCGTCAGCCATATGAGGGCCAGCTGATCAAGTTTACAAATGTTGTCAAGGGCTGGCAAGCACGTTGGTTCATTCTTAATCCTGAAATTGGTACTCTAGAATATTATCTGGTAAGTGAAGTTTATATTCTGCTGCAGTTGGTTATATAGCTTTTTTCTAAATGCTTCCAGTATTGATATACTTCTTGTATGTATTATGACTATGAGAAAAGTAATTTAGAAGGAGGTATAGTAGTACTGACAATATTTTGTGGATGCAAGTCTAGGTCTTGATTGCAAAAAAACTTGGTGGCAGATGTGTTGGAAATTAAATGCCTGAGGACTATTTTTATCCTACTTAAGGCCGAACTAGAATAGGCTTCTCAGGTTTGGTCATCACACCTAAAGAAGCATAAAGAACTCATAGAGAAGATCCAGAGGAAGGCAACAAAGATGGTGGCAGAATTAAGAGAAATAAGCATTAGGGAAAGGCTGGAGGCTTTAGATTTACCCACCATGGAAGGGAGAAGAATGAGGGGTGATCTGATCATAACCTTCAGATTTTTAAGAGAGATAGACAAAATGGACAGTAGACAGTGCTTTGCTAGATATTGGGATTGGGGAACCAGAGGACATAACATGAAGTTAAGTAGGAAATTTGTAAATATGGATGTAAAGAACTACTTTTCTTGTATAAAGGTGGTGGATGAATGGAACAGATTGACTGAGTACATGGTTAATGCAGACAGCACATGTGAATTCAAGAGGTTGTATGACTGTAATAAGTTTTCAAGAGATGGGGCACTGATAGGTGTAAAGTTCCTCCCCATAGAGTACAATTTTGTAGTTACACATACATATATGCAAAGACAGGACTCACAATCATAATGAAATTTCACCATATGTGCTGAAAATGTGTGCAGATACAATAGACATACCTCGTGTAATACTATTCACAATGTCACTGGGTGTGCCAAGCAAGTGAAAAAGGGCAAATATCATGCCTCTATCTAAGAAAGAAGACCTGGAAAAGGCAGTGAACTACAAATTGGTCTCATGATGAGTGTGGTCTGTAAGGTTCTGCTAAAGGTAGTCAGAAAGCAAATGGATGACTTTTACAGAATAGAAATTACCTAAATGAGAGACAGCATGGTTTTAGGCAAAGAATGTCATGTGTAACATATCTCCTAGATTTTGGTAGATAGAAGATCATATTAGCGGAAGGGAACAAAGGATGTATGACAGAGGAGACTTCTGAAAATGGGTTGAGGTCTGTAGTGGAGTGCTACAGGATTCTGTTTTGGGACCATTACTCTTCTTGATCTATGTGAATGATTTTATTTATTTATCCATTTATTTGTATAATGCTCCAGGACCCATTACTAAGATAGGGTCCCACTGTTAACCAGGACCTTTCCAGAGGTTCCTGCAGCCTATGGCTGTTCTGCATCCATAAGCAGGTAAGCAGGGAATTAATGGATTTGTTTTGAGAGATGTTCTTTTATGCAACTGTATTCCCAATGATACAGCTTTGCCAAAATCACTTTTCACTCTTGGTGCAACCTCATGTAGGCAGTCTGGCAAAACCTGTGAATAACTTGTGGGATGATATGGACTCCTACCTGAATATGTTTGCAGATGATGCAAAGGTTGTAGGGAAAGTGAAAACATAAGGTATTGGATAAACTTTCAAATTTGGTCTGACAAATAGTTAATAGAGTTCATCATGAGTCAATATCAAGTGATTAGGATGGATCACATCAAAAGAAGTCCTCAATATGAATATCATCTAGCAGGAAATAAGCTGCAGGAATCTGTGCATGAGACTTAGGAGTAGACAAGGAGCAGACACAGTTCCTCACTTAGAAAAATAGTTAAGGAACCCAACTGCTCAGTAGTAATTGTTTGAATTGCATTAAGTTCATGGATAAGAGAATATTCATTAAACTTTTCAGCATACATAATGCCAAGACTATAACATGCTTCTCAATTTTGGTCAACATTCACAAGTCTGGTCATCATACTTAAAAAAAACACAAAGAGCTAATAGAGAAGACCCAGAGGAGAGTTACAAAGATGGTGCTAGAATTGAGAGAGATGGATTACAGGGAAAGGCTAAAGGCTTTAAATTTGCCCATTTTGGAAGAGAGAAGAGTAAGGGATGACAAGATCACAGCCTTTAAAACAGATTGATGATGTAGACAGTAAGCAGCTCTTCAAGAAATGTAGGGATAGAATAGCCAGAGGACATTACATGAAATTAGATAAGAAGCTTGTTAGAAAAGATATGAAGGAATACTTTTTTAGTGGAAGAGTGGGAGATGAAAGGAATTAAATGAATAAAGACATGGTAGATATGGGCAGCATACTGAAAAGTAAAAAGTTGTTTGATAGAATGTCCAGGAGATGAGACCCCATAATCCCATCTCTGGGACTCCTACAGCAGTCAGCAGTGTCCACTGGGTGTGACCACAAGTCAATAAATGTGATGATGTGTGTTTTTCTTTGTGGGGTAATTGAGGAGTACCAGATAATTGCTCACTGTCTTCAGTATGAAAGCTGCTTCTTGTGCATGAGTGGTCCTGTGATATGTTGAACTGGTGTTTAAAGTGTTAGAGAGATGAGTGATGTCCAGAATGCAGGTAAGAAAATGTAACTCATATGTGTTTGGGGAATCTAGTTGAACTTCATTTACTGGATTAAGATTTTGGATGTTTCAGACAGGTTTACAAAGGTTTAAGTTTCAAACAACTTCCTGATGATTTGACTTGATTGTCCTTTTGTTGAATTAGATCCAAACATCGGAAATCACAACCCATGTGAGACATATCCATATACCCTTTTAACCTTTGGAATAGTATGCATTATCCTCATTTCTTAGTCTTGACGCACCCTCTATGCAGTGCTGTTCATACAGTTTTTAGGCTCTTGAACTTTTTAGAAAAAAGATTCTGAAATACATTCAGAGTGAATGATAGAAGGATGGAGTGAAAAAGGTTTTCAATGCTTGGGGCCTGAATATGCAAGGAGGGTGTAAAGCGTATATATGATGAAGAGAACTAGATTTTATTCATTTATTTATGATTAATCCAGGACTTATATTTTTAAGGAGTGCCGGTGTTACCCAGGAACTTTCTAAGTGCTCTTGTTGTGCAAGGCTGTGCTACTTCTTGTAGCAGGGAAATGTAGACTCCTTAGGAGTGACAAGTTCATTGACAAGTTCATTGATACAGCCTTGCCTGGCCAGAGGTGACTTTTCCCTTGCAATGTAACCTTGGGTAGGTGGAGTCCGGCAGCACCAAATGAATTGTTTCAATGTGGTATTTTAGATGGTGACATGCTGCCAGTGGACTGAACCAGGTCATATGAAGTTGTCAGGGGAAACCATAGAAAAGTCTGTGGGGGCCTGGTTGTGGACTGGGGTCTGGAAACAATGGAAACTTTGTGGGGCCTCGTTGTGGATTAGGGGCTGTGATTTTGATGCATTATACATGAAAGCTAGAGAGTGGATGTGAATGTTACCTCATTACTGTGGGAAACTGTGAACAAATCTGAAAGAAAAAGAACATTCAGAATAATAATTAAAGATGAGTAGTTCTACTTAGCACACAAAATAGGAAAATTTATCAGATTAATCCTTTAAGAAAGAGTACAAGAGTTTGAAAATGTGGGATGAGTACATCAGCTGTGAATATTATAGCAAAGTATGGTTGTGCCCAAAACAGCTATTCAGGTGAAACACTGACTTCCATAGTGAGAATATATACAGAATATTTTACCTTTTTTGTATATTTCATTGATTCTACGATTTATCATTATAAAACCCATTTACTGGATGTTATTGTGACAGTAACACCACTAATAACTTAGGTTGAATGTGGGATGTATCTATTGCAACACTTTTGTAAATTTTATCTGAAGAAAAATGGTGACAGTATAAAGAAAGGGCAGCACTTGAAACTGATGCCAAATAATTATGATGGGCCAGTTGTTTCTGAGTGTATGGGTACGGTTCCCAACTTACATTCAGAAATAGCATCCTGCTGGTATGACAGGCATAGAAGACTAAAATACTGCCTCTGAAATCCAAAGGTGCAATGTGCCCAAAAAGAGAGTACAGCTGGGGCCCAAGACTTCAGCACTTTGCCAGCTATCATCAGAAACAGGATGGGTGCACTTTAGCGAAGTTTGAGAGTGCACTGGACAAGTGCCTACAAAGTGTGCTGGACCAGCCAGGCTGTGGAGGCTATGTAGGCATGAGGGCAACAGCTTGGTTGACCAGTAAGTAAATACAACAGCCTGGGCCCAGTCTTGGCTGTGGGGATGAAGACTCCTTAACACTTCACCATGTATGCCTCAGGTCTGCACCAGTCATCAGTATGTCAGGGGAGAGGGTATGATTTCCATGTGCTGCTGGACTATCTTCAGCCCCGCCAACCCATCTAAAACCTGGGTAGAGATACTGTAAAACTTCTTGATATCCTGGATGCAATAGAGTTTGATGAACTCAGTGAGTTAGAAACTGAAGAAGAAAAAGAGACAAGTGAAGCAGAAGACAGTTACAACTTTGAAAACTGATGATCCTGATGCCATACCATACATAATGAAAATAGATGGTATTGCCAGGAGATGGAAACAGTATACAGTATTTACAAAATAAGTATAGCCTTTTCCTTTATTTTTTATAGCGAATATACATTTTTCTCAGTGATTTCACTCATTCTGTATAATACAAAAATACTAGACACATAACTAGGACCTGTATAAGTTAATAAAAGAAAATGTGTTTTGAAATAACTTCCCCAGAAAGACATCTGCATTGTTCAAATATGTACCTGTAGTAACAATTTCTTTTCATAGTTGATTGCTGATTCCTGCATTTCCAAGGTAATGCATGTATTTACAAACAGCAGACATCAGACACGATACTCTGAGCTAATGCAAACATTTAAGAACCTAATTGTATTATAGTCATAAAAGTAAAAGAATGTGGAAAGGAAAAACTCAGAATGCTCATGCTTCTGATAGTGCTAACAGGAATTTCTTCCTTTACACAAACAAACTTTGCCCATTCTACAAAAAGGTCTAGGAAGCTACAAGAACATGATATATATGAAATGATTAACCCTTCTGTTTATTGAAATGAAAATTTTACTCCTTTAGTCATATTTTCAGCTGATCACCCATCCTGTATGCATATAAGGAAAACTGAGAACTGAGTAGTTTTGTAACAGTATCCATATGAATCATGGGATAGATAAGGTGATGATATCTGATGATATGGAAAAAAAATCATTTTCTTTTTTACCAAAAGCTGTAAATTCTGATGGACATCCAAAAATAAATATTGATTGAACATGGTTTTACATCTAGTTTTTCATTAAAGGATATATCTGTTTAGTTTCAGCTTTTAGATACCTCAGAATGAAAAATTGTCATACATATAGATCTTTCTTTCTCTTGTGCCTCTTCACCATATACTGATTTAATGAGCATCTGGAGCAGATGACTCAACCACTGAGAAGAAGTCCTTGTTTGGTTCTTCTTCTGTTCCTTCTTTTGAAAAATTATGGTACATGAGGGGAGCATATCCAGTCCCCAACTCCTGTACATCTTATTTGCCTTTTGTGATACACAGGAGATACTTGGGTCACATTCTTTCATATCCTATAACCTAAGAGTTAATACATTTAGACAATTGAAGCAATTTTAGATACCTGGAATGGTGATATTTAGTGTCTGAAATATAGTTAGATGTTATACAATATTAGAAATGCAAGTATATGTAATCACACATGATATATCTTGGGCAATTATACCTTAAACCACAAATTAGATGTTTACAGTGAAATAATCTTCCAGAGTGAGAGTGACAAGCATGAAAGGGCTCGTGGCAGCATCCAGTTGGCTGGTGCTGTTATTTCTCCAAGCGATGAAGATTCGTATACCTTTACTGTATCTCCAGCAGCAGGGGAGTCATATAAGCTGCGAGCCACTGACACTAGAGACCGACAGATGTGGCTGAACAGACTACGAGTTGTGGCTGAGATGCATACCCGTGCCATTGCTCATGTATGTTTTATGGGTTTTTCATCAAAGCTGACATTTTTAATAAATGTAACAAACAGTGACAGTACCCAAGAATATTATTTACTTTAAACTAAATGATGAATTGGAAAAATATTCAGTAAAAGATAAGTAAACAGATGAAAACTGTCATTAATGAATAGTAATCCTTTTGGCTGTGTCTGCTTTATGCATATATTGAGGACTGTTGGTGCATTCTTTTTCTTTACCATGTGTTTTTAGTTGTTGTATTAACCCTTATACCTCTCTTTCCACACACTCTTCAATGCTCCCAGAACACTTTCCCCCTCATCCACCTTATGACTCACTTTCACATCCTCGGTTCCATTTGCTGGCATTTCCACTTCTTGGTATCTAAAACACCTCACTTCTGCCAAAGTTACTCCAATAAACAGTCCCTCTATCCTGCTAAACCAAATAACCTTGCTTTTATTCACTTTTACTCTCAACTTCCTCCTTTCATACACTCTTCCAAACTCAGTCATCAACTTCTGCAGTTTTTCACTTAAATCTGCCATTGGTGCTGTGTCATCAGCAGACAACAACAGACTCACTTCCTAGGCCTTATCATACCCTACAGACTGCATATTTGCCTCTCTCTCCAGGACTCATGCATTTACCTTCCACCCAACCCCAGCCATATAAACAAATTGAATAGCGATGGTAACATCACACACCCCTGCCGCGGACCAATCTTCACTCGAACCCACTCACTTCTTACCTGTACACATACCTTACTTACTTGATAAAAACTTCCCACAGCTTCTAGCAGTTTTCCTTTCTTACCATATATTCTTAAGACCTTCCACAAGGCATCAGAAACCACATTGTTCCTCCCTGGTATACCACATCGTTCCATTTCACTTCATTCCGGGCACGCCTTTTACCCTCCTGCATGTTCAGGCCCCAACCGCTCAAAATCCCTTTCACTCCATCCTTCCACCTCCAATATGGTCTCCACTTCTCCTTGTTCCCTCCACCTCTGAAACATATATCTTCTTTGTCAACCTTTCCTCACTCATTCGTACCATATGTCCAAACCATTTCAATACACCATCTTCTGCTCTCTCAGCCACACTTTTTATTACCACACATCTCTCTTACTCGATCAATCCATCTCACACCACATATTTTCCTTAAACATTTTATTTCCAATACCTCTACCCTCCTCCGACAACTCTATCTGTAGCCCATGCCTCGCAACCATATAATATTGATGGAACTTCTATTCCTTCGAACATACCCATTTTTGCTCTCCAAGATAATGTTCTCTCCTTCCACACATTTTTCAACGCTCCGAAAACCCTCGCCCCCTCCCCCACCCTGTGACTCGCTTCCGCTTCTATGGTTCCATTTCCTACCAAATCCACTGCCAGATATCTAAAACGCTTCACTTCCTCCAATTTTTTCCCATTCAAACTCACTCCCCAACTCACTCGATCCTCAACCCTGCTGAACCTAAAAACCTTGCTGTTATTCACATTTACTCTCAACTTTATTCTTTCACACACTTTTCCAAACTCAGTCACCTACTTTCCTATTACTGAAAATAGTAATACTTGTACACAAGGTTCAAGTTGTCATCAGATTTAGCACATTGACCTTGCCAGCTTCCTTTTTCAAAAGATAATTCGTCCTTCATTCTGGTTGTAAGTCATGGTTGAAAAAAATGGACTGCTATTTCACAAGATTCATTTCTTAGACTACAGTTTTAGGTTAATCTTAGGGGGAGGGGGCTTTTCTGTTTGTAGAGGAATTGTCAAGGGTAGATTTTTACTTCTGTCCTGAAGCCATGGAGATATATTCTTCCTTATTTTCAGTAGACACACTAGTGTTCATATTAAGCACAGCAGTATTTATCCTCACTGAAGTCATAATAATTATTCTTTTGTATCTTTCTTGCAGGTTCTTGATGATGAAGCAGAAGTATTTGTGGTCAAGATGTGGCGATTACTAATTTATGAGATAGAAGCTAAGAAATTGGGTGGTGGGAAGTCCTAATGTAATATGGCTGGCTAGTGTTAGCAAGTATGTGCTGACATTGTTATTACTGTTGGTTCACAGATTACAGTGAGAGTTTTTGTCAGTCAGGGTACTCTGTTCAATTGTAAATAATCTTTGTTATATATATATAGCTAGTGAACAGTTCAGGACATACTTTACATATGTTGTAATATAAAGTCTTGCTAAGGGAAGCACAAAGCTGTTGAGTTAAAGTTTTAGGTTTAATGGATTTCAAAGTGGCATGTAAGTAGGTTGAAATTATGAAAATGAATTTGCTTTCATCCTGTTGAATTTTGCAGAGATCTTCATCTATGATAACATAATATTATTGAAAACTTTTTAGATAGACTTTGGACTTTACAGTTAAGTTGACATTGACTCAGTCTGGATATTGTTTTGAGGATCATAAAACTGAATAGATGAGTAACTTATTTTAAACATTTAGATAATGTTATTTTTATTTCAAAGTATACCATTATGTAAAGTACTTTTGGTTATTGCATTAGTCATTTGTAATGTTTAGATACAGTAAGTATATGAAGATTGGTAGCATTTCATGATTTTTTTTGAAGAATTACAGTGCATGCTCTGGACAGAATTTGCACTTTTAATGATTTTGTGCAAAGATTTATCTTTTGATCATTCCGTGTGGGATGGTAACTAGACAAGAATAAGAAGGGCTTATGAACATCAGAAAGCTGATTGAAATCATAGAGAGTTTTTCACATAGTTCTTATGGTAAACGAACATATGAGTCATGGTTGTACAAATAGTAGAAATATCTAAGAAAGACAAAGATAAAGCCGTTGCCCTAGCAGTTTTGTTATGCATAAGCACACGCATGTATTGCTACATAAAATATCAACCACCCATTAGGGTAAATTAGAAAATTAGCAAGAAAAAGAGGGTGCGTGTGAAAAGTACCTGCTTTCCCTCATCATTCTATTTATTCTTACTTTGTTTGTTTCTTTTTTTATGATAGGTTAGTGAATATTTTGTAATTTCGTATTTTCAAATGTCATCATTTGTAACGAGAGATCTATTCATTTTAATAATGTTTTCAAAGTGATGACATCGGTAATTACTTATATGGTGTAACATTGAGGAAAGAGGTTTTACAGTAAACTACCCTTCTCATAGGTGCATCGAGAATGCTTTGTAATTGCAAGTGATGTCAGGTTTGTAAACAGATCATTCATGGTGCGAAAGTTATGTTACAATTCAGGTCTGTATGTCTCCTGTATGGTGTGTGGATCCACCCTGTGATTGTAAATAAATCCAGATATTTTCAAGTTGTTTTTCTTTCAATCACATTTCTTAAATGAAGACAATGCTTCTTAGTAAGTGGTATCATTAACCTTTTAATTTGTTAAGGGCTCCTGACAAGTGATTAGCCAGGTTACTTAGTATACCACAGCTGCATTCTCCTAAGATTGTCAGAATCAATGAATTGATCACTCTGGTCAATTCTGGCTCCTACAACTGTTTGACTGAATCTGTATAACCAGCCATCAGACTGATGGAGAATCTTTATAACCAATTTCCAACTGATTAATGTGTAATATATCAGTTTGTCTATTTGTCCATCAACATTATTCCAATACCATTTTGAATGTGGTTGATCAGGTACACACACACTCTGTCTTATTTTCCTCCATGCAATTTTTTTCATGTAAATTTGCTAATGTCCAATGTACTGGATAGAAACATGATCTTTTATACTTGTGAAAGAGCATCTTTGTTTTTCACTTTACAAGCTTAAGTTAATTCATGAATTGTAACCCAAGTCTCCATTGTTACCACTTTCAGTACATAAGATGCTTTTTATTACACTTGATCCCCAGTCATTCCTCTAACATCATCAGAAATATCCCAAGCACAAATGAAATATTTCCTTATATCTGTACTATATGATCCATTCAACAAGTAAAACGTGGTGAGCGCTATGTGTTATCCTTGCCATTCTAGCAAAGTTGTGTTATAGGTACTAATGGGTAGATAAGTTGGTAATCCTTTGTGTACCTTCTTTTGTTCTACGTTTTATCTTTTTGACCAGCTTAACATCTACCATTCAAAAGGATTCATCTATGCACCTGTCTGATGACTCCTTTGCACTTCATAATCTCACATCTGATTCTTCATCATATTCACCCTCTTTATCCAACTTACAGTGCAAGGTATCCATCTTTACTGCTCTTATATTTTTACCTATATTGACCTATATACACTTTGGTATCATTTCCATACATGCTTATTGGCATGAGCATTTTCTTCATGTAAGCTTCTTGCACAGTACTCAACTATTCCATTTGCCAGAGTTTTCAATGTCATCCCAGTTTTCTCCTTTCTGTGACTCTGCTACTTCACAGCTTTCCAACCACCATCCTTACTAATTTCATTCCCAGGTATATAAATCCCTCTACAGCTTGCAGTCTACTCTCTTTTCAGAAACAAACATCTTACTTTTATTCACATTTGCATTTAGATTTTTAGCGTCAAGCTCCTACATACACATCATCAAACTTGGTGGTTCCCAACCATTTTATCCCATTACACATTTAGCCATCAGGTAAACCAGCCACAGCCTTTAATTTTGTCCAATGTTAATTCATCTAACTTTAGGGTTTTCAGCCGATTTCAGGATTACAGCTGTAAGTTACACCTTTTTTCTTATAAAGAAGTTAAAATATTTAGAATTGGGAAAAGCATTCAAGTATATCAACACATGGCTTCATATAAAAAGATAAAAATGGCATTATATAAAAAGATAAAAGCATAAGGAAGCTGCATGTAATTACATGTATGATGTTTTAACTGCCATACACTTTAGGTTGAACTAGTTGCATTTTTCAAAATTAGACAAAGAAATGCCAAATTTTTAAAAGGAAATTCAACTGTAACAATGCTTTATCATCAAAACAAAAAGCAAAAATAAACTTTGCATGATTATGAAGATAAAGATGTTTTAATTACCATTAACTTAGAATTTACATTACTCAGCTTTTGTTCAATGGGAAGGCTGAAACTTCTAATTGGGAACTTAATAACTAATTCTTGGTACAGCAAACCTCTTGTGTCCATTTGCTTTCAGTTTGCTTTGCATTTTAATCGTAATGGTGACAAATACTGTAAAACCGGCATCACATCTGTGTGTGGTAGATAACGGAATCAAACTTTTAATGCCCTTAATGCCAGAACTGAATACTGTAACAAATTGGTGTCCTAGATATGACTTTATCATTTATTCCAGAAAGTCCTCTATGAAGGTTCAGGTTTTAGGGTCTGAATGTGTGTGGATGTAACCAAGATGAGAAGGGAATAGGGAAGAGTGATTTGAAAATGTCTAATGGTGAAAGTGTGAGGAAAGAGAAGGAAAGGGTAGCACTTCTACTGAGGGAGGAGTTGTAAGAATGAGAGTAAGGTAGTCCGCTCTGGACTGTTATGGGTAGAAACAAAAGAGTATCACACGAGATAGGTGATTATCAGTGCTTTTTTATCTGGAAGCAAAAGGGGTAAGGAATAGAAGAAAGTGTGTTGGTTGGAGCTAAGTGGGTGTGTCATCAATTTTGATGTGAGGAATTGTAGTAGTGATGGGCAATTTGAGTGTGAAAGTGGGTAGTGTGGCAACTGACATCATAATTACAGGGTGTGGGGCACCCACTGATTTGAATGAAAGTGGTGAACAGCTTGTAGAGATGCAAGATGAAAAAGATTGGTGATTACTTGGTTTATAAAAGAGTAGGTAGTAAGTGGTAGGCAGTCCATGACCAGGGAAGTATATTACTAGTACTACCTGCCCGGGTATTGGGAGAGTTAGTGATGGTTGCGTAGTGAGCCAGCACTTCATTAGTTGTCAGGTTGCACTCCTCTGACCCTGGTAGCTGTCTTTACTTTCTTCCTCACCCACGCATGGACTACTGGCATTCTGTCCACAAACATACAATCCCCCTGTGCCGTATATGACAACACTTAACTCGTACAGCTCATTCTTCATAACTAGATTTTCATGCCATTAGCACTATGTGCGAGCCCTGCCTTTTGGCAAAATGGCCGGAGCAATAGGTAGAAGTAGTAGGTAGGAACATTTAGGTTGGAGCATTAGGTAGAAGAAGTAGGTAGAAACATTAGGCAGGAGCATTTGGTATACGTAGATACTAAAGGCTCTTTAAGAAGTGGCACTGAGTTCAGTTATGGAGACATCTATTGCTGTTGCCACCACCTTGAGGGAGTTCCAGGTAGGGGCAGGCATCAGAGATTTGGGTAGAAAAAAAGTTTCATACATAAGTATGTTGTTGAGTAGGAGGTGATGGTAAGTGAGCATTATTGGATTATGTGCTAGATGATAGGCATGTGAAAGAGAAACTCGGGAGTGAATGTGAAAAGAAGGGCAGCTAGTCGGATGTCTGATCAGTACTTGGTGGAGGCAAGGGTGAGTTTGTTGAGGCTTTTGGAAAAGGGGAAGTGATATAGATGGGAATAGGTGGTGACAGTTAGCGAGATCAGGAAAGAGGCTTGAATGAAGAGACACCAGGAGAGCTTGAGTGTAGAATAGCAGAAGGTGATGGTAAATAAAGCTAGAGAAGTGGCTGATGAATGGAAGGTATTTAAGGAAGCAGTGTTGATTTGCAAGGTAAGTGTATGGCATGTGGAATTTGGGAGATGGTCATGTGAAGAAGGGTAGTGAGTGGTGGGATGAAGAAGCTAAGTTGTTAGTGAAATAGAAGAGAGAGGTGTATGGATATTATTTGCAGCAAAGGGAGTGTGAGTAATTGAAAGGTGTGCAGAAGAAAGTGGCAAGATTCAAGAGGATGTTGCATGGGCTGAAAAAGAGGGCAAATGTGAGTTTAAGTGAGTGAGTATCTGCAATTTTAAGTGAGAATAAAATGTTAGTAAGAAGGTTAATAGTAAGAAAAACCTAGTACAAATGGGAGTATCATTGAAAGTGGGTAAATGGTGAAGTGGTGTTAGGCAGTGATTAGGTGAAGAGGAGATGAAGTGAGTACTCAAAGGGATTGCTTAATATGTTTGATGATGGGTGGTATATGTGGGATGCTTGGATTTGGGAGGTATCTGAAGTGAGAGAGAGTCTTGACAAGTGGATTGGTGAAGAGAGGAAGTTGCAAAATCTTTTACTTGAGAAGAAATGTTGCTAAGTGGCCAGGGTGGATGGGTTTGCAGTTGAATTTCTCAAGAAAGAAGGTGAAACTGTTGTTGTTTTGTTAGTTAGGATGCAGACGTCTTGTGAGATGCCTGAGGATTGACAGAATGGCTGTTTAGTGCTATTATATAAATGCAAGGTGTACAGAGGTATTAGTTAGTTGAGTGTACATGGAAAGTTGTATGGTAGAGTGGTGACTGAGATAGTGGTAGCATGCACAGAGTTTCAAAGTGGGGGTGAACAATATGGCTTCAGGAGTGTTTTTTTTTTTCTTTTTTTTTTTTTTTCTTTTTTTTTTTTTTAGGCTCC
>JAYMFT010406838.1:0-18517 GCA_038088735.1 Panulirus argus | reverse complement strand
GGGATAATATATATATATATATATATATATATATATATATATATATATATGGGTAATGACCCGGCTTGTGATGTATGCCACATCCTAACGTTTAGGTTAGGTTAGGTTAGGTTAGGTTAGATTAGGAGACTGACTGCTGTAAATGAAGCTGTCCCCATGTGTTCGTGCTGTCATTGTGTTCACACAAACTTTGCCTGGTCTTTCTCATCGTCAACTTTACAGACATTCTCCTTCTCGTTGACTTTATATCCTTTCTTCACCTGGCTCAGCCTTCACCCACGTACCCACATACGCGCGCTTACTACCTGGAAATGAGAACGTGAATCACCTTCACTTGAATCATCTTTACGCTCAGTGACTCCCTCTATTCCCCCAAGTTCCATCATCGCCCGCCAGGAATTTCCTCCCGTCCTCCGGCCAGGTGACGTTTGTGGTGGTGTGTGTTTTTACGACTCGTGTTGTGTACCTGTCCGACGATGCGTTTGTAATTACTTCATTGTACTTTGAGGGAAGGAGTTCTGCTCTCGTGGGGTCCCATCTCTTCTCTTGAACTTTCTCTATGACCGCACGACCTCTTCAAACTGTGCATGCAGTCCACATTCACAGTCTTACATCTGCGTTCAGTCCATTCACCATTGTTCTTATGCTATGAAATTACTTCTATAAGTTCCTTAAGTTTCTTGTTTGATTTCATGTTATGGTCTCTGGTTGTTCTATTGATGTATCTTTCGTAGAACTGTTCACTGACACTATCAGACTGGTTTTAAAACTTAAAGGATGTGTTCAGGTCGCCTCTTACTCTATTTCTTCAGTGGTTTACAATTTTAAGTCCTCTAACCCTTCCCAATATCTCTGGTCTCTTGAATCTGGTACCACCTTTGTTGCCTTCCTCCGGGCCTTCTCTGTTAGCTTATTATGGTTCTGTAAGTGCGGTGACCTGACTCGAGAAACATAAATTCTACTTTTAGCCAAACGCGGGATGTGAACAGTTTGTTGAATGTTTCAGTTTTGTTTATTTGCCAGTAGGCAGTAGCTTCGTCTAGTGTTCTCCTAATGTGGGTCTCTGGCTACAAGTTAGGGATGATGTCTACTCCCAAGTCTCGCTCGATTATATTCATGTCAAGGCTTGCTTTCGCTGTGTCCCATCCTCATTACTTTACATTTATTCGAGTTGAATTTCATTGACCATGTATCAGACTAACTTAGGAGTTTGTCTAGGTCCCCTTGAAGGTCGAAGCAGTCCTCTTCGCTTTCTGCTCCCCTCAATGAGCTTGCCATCATCCTCAAACATAATCAGTATGGAGTCCAGTTCTTCTGGCGAGTCATTTACACAGATCAGGAAAAGCAATGGCCCCAGAACAGACCCCTGCGGTACACCAATGGTGACCTGCACAAAGAAAATCTTATGTTAATCGAAACAGTCTGCCCCTTCTTACCCCTGCCTGAAGATCCGTCTTCTTTATCAGGCTTCTGTATGGCGCAGTGTCAAATGCTTCCTGGCAGTCCAGACACAGACAGTCCACCAAGTCCTCTGTCTTGCATCAAACGGAGCTCATTCTTTCTTTCTCTCTGTCCGTCCATGTGTGTGTTTGAACGTGCGTATTTGTGTCCATGTGTGTACCTGTCCATCTGTTTTGTGTGTTAACTCGTTCATGTATCAGTCTCTCTCTTCGTTTCTCTCTGTCTGTCATTTCGAGCCTTTTCAACCCTTTGTGTGTGTGTGTGTGTCATGAGAAAATGCAATAAGTATTGTGGAAATTGCCGTCCTCAGAGTACGGTAGATAATTCCTTTTACAGAGTTCTGGGAACCTAATTATCATAGACACATCATGTCTCTTACTTCCTCTGCACTTCCCGCCATGATTCATGGGAGGAAGATTACCCTCCATGACACATTAGAGGGAGAAAAACACTCCCATCGTAGCCCGTGGTAGGGAGAGTAACACCCCCTCCCACCATCACTCAGGGAAGGAGAGTAACAAACTTCTCCAATGTTTTCTGTTCAGTCTAAGGTGTTCTTTGCACAGATCGCTCGTCATTCATCTCTCTTCAAAAACCTCGGTACTTTTCGCGGGGGTCTGTATACAGTACCTTGGTGCGGAAGTTGACACGACCTCTTGGATACCATCACCTCATTTGCATACTTAAAGTCTTCCCGATTCAGTCCATCCTTCTCTCTTCAACAGCAGATAATGCAGCACCTAGTCTCTCCACATACTATGCTTCTCTCCGCCTTCCTCGGCTCCTCCAGCGTCTTGATCTCCTCCACACGCCCTGTATTTCACCCTCACACTTACGTGGTCCCTTTCCACCCGTCTTAAACACGCGCTTGACCTCCTCCACCGCTCCACACACAATCCTTGTTTCAACTTCATACAGAGTTCGCCGGAACACCAGTCCCCACTGCGCACCTGCCGTGTTTGCTGTGTTCCCCTCGAGCGTCCTACATGGTAACAACAGACACGCTGTGAGGTGAGGTCCGTACAGACAGTTGGACCCAGACCCCTGTTTATCAGGGGGTCGCTGAATACATCACTAGATCAGCGCGTACGACCCTAGCAGCACAGGCCTGTAGCTGGGTTACCTGTACCCCTGCTTGTTTATGTAGGGGGGAGGGAGATGTAGCGAGTGTAGGAGATTGGGTAAGGAAGAGGTAAAGGCTATAAAGGATAGAAGACGAGCCCGGGATGATTGCTGTGCCGTCCCGGCGTGTTCCTCACAATCCTTAATTGTTGGCCTGGTCAGCCAGGCTATGGGGGGACTTGTGAGGGATGGTCGTGAGAGGAGTTACCTCAGGATGAGCTGCTACTGCCACTGTTGTTCTTGACACTCTAAGCACGACGGTACAACCCCTAAATACGACGGTAGAAAAGTTGGTTATGATGACTTGAAATTTGACCTAACCCTTATCGGTCAGGTCAAAGATACCAGGCCATCATCTGTAAGGGTCATGCCGTCGCGTTTAACGGGTTGGTAACAGTAACCTTCGCTGTTGATGAACATTCTCACAGTTACTCTGATGAGGAACTTGTCTTGTGTATGATTGCAGTGCTCAGTGTTTGGCAATGTATTTCGTCGTTGTCCTCTGTATACGGGCCTTGTGTCCTCTTTCGCTGTACAGGACGAGCAGACAAGAAGGGTTTTCGTTGAAGGGGACGTTATTTGGTAAGGGTGTAAATACATTCTCTCCCTCCACGCGGTGGAGGAGTGATGGGAAAAGACACCCGGTACAATACAGTAACGTAGATATAGCTCGTTAATGACTGTGTCAGTTCCCACACTCGCAGTGTCAACATTCTTGGCTGTGGTCTGGGCTCCGTTAGCGTCGCCAGAGTCGGTCGCACAGACTCCCAGACCGTCCAGCCTTCACGTGAGGGCTGTTAGCGTGTATATCGCGTTGTGTTAATTTCCGTCACACTATTATAGCCTCGTCATCACGTGACGGTTCCCACAGTACTGGTAATGTCTGTGACTCATGCCATCATGTGCTAGGTCAAATTATACCATGTGGGGTCAAGCTAACCATGCTGTATACTGTTATCGTAGCCAGCTGTTCATATAGCAAGCCATCTGCGTTAAGGCAAATTTCCAAGTCATTTTTTTTTTTTAGCCTGTTACGCGACATTTAAATCTGTTCGAAAAACAGTGATGTTGACTCGGGAAAGATGGATCTGCTGATGGCGGGGGATTGATGACAATACTCGTTCTCTGTAGGAAGGATTTAGTTACGCGTTTGGCGGCGCAGCTGGTATTTGGGGCCGAGAATGTCGGTCGTGCAGTACAGACGGGCTGGCGCACGATGCACGAAAGATTCCTCCCTCCTCTCCCTCCTCCCTCGCTCTCCCTTCCTCTCCTTTTCTTGCTCCTCCCCCACACCTTCCCCGATCCCATCCCCGCGGCTCTGGTGGGGACGTGGCCGAGATGGGCATAGTTACCCCTCACCATACATGGCGTAGCTCCCGGCCACTGCCAGCCAGACAGCCACACATGACCAGCATTCTAACTCCTCTCTCTCTCTCTCTCTCTCTCTCTCTCTCTCTCTCTCTCCCCTTGGCAGAATACGGCACTACGACCCTTGACGTGCACGACTTGACGACCTTTTGGGTGTATGATAGCCTCTCCTTTGACCTGGGTTCAGGTCAGAAGCCGAACCATCGTATCCAAGGGTCGTACCGTCCTGCTCAAGAGTCGAACCCTCCTCCTCCAAGCGTTTCTAGTCGTAAAAGTCATTTGAAGTGCTTTTTCAGAGGTCTGAATTTTACCTCCGACCTGATATTTCAAGGTGAGATTGTGACATGCTGTCTGGTGAACCCTGGTGGTGGTTACGGTGAGCGGTGAACCTAGCTGGTGATTCTGTCGAATGAACCAGGGATGAACGGAATAGTGAACAGTGATATTCGTTCCGTCTCTGATTTAGAGCAGAATGGTGATTCTCACCATTAGTCGGTTGTGCAGAGTGGCTCTCCCGTCTGTTTGGAGAACCAGAGTGGTGAGTCCCGCAGCAGGATGGGGTGGTGGATTGTGGGGAACCAGAATATGGTTCAACCAGCTGCCGACTCCTCCCTTAAATATTCAGCAGGGGAGTAATTATCGTATAAAGCGGCTCGTTATAGACCTTACCAGGTCAACTCATAAAAAAAAAGACGAGAAAGAGTGATGGTCGTGCCTAGTGCTACAGGCATGTTCTTCTGTGGCTGTCGTGTTCTGGGAACTAGTAAGAACTAGTTACGATGGTGGGGTCTTGTAGCCCGGGGCATGTGGTCAGAGTAGGTCTGCTGGGGTCACTGCCCATCCAAGGACATGTAAGGTCTTGTAGAATTCTCTTTTGAAGCTAATTTGTAAGGTTCTGTACTTTTGCCCTCGTAAGATTCTAGTGAGTGAAATTATAGTTACAAGTGTATGTATGAATATGCGTTGTTTAGATATTACTGCGACGCCGTCGATGAATCTATCCAGTCTGCACGAATGGTACGGTCCGAATAAGACTGACGTTAATTTAACTGTTGTTATCCTGGTTTGGGTGAGCTCAGATTAGATTAACCTATTTGAGCACGACGGTACATGGAGAGCGTGGCGGTACGACCCATGAGCACGGCGATACGACTCCTGGGTATGATGGCTTAGGCGTCTGACCCGGCCCTCGAGAGTCTGTTCGCAGACCGGGCCGTCGTAACAGGGATCGTCCCGTCGTGCCCTTAAGGGTCGCCCCTTTGTGCTGGAAGGGTTAAGGCGTTGGGTTGACACCACTGACGACCCAGCGCTCTGCCCTGACCGCGTCACCAGTTGGTTCAAGGTACAGATGATGACTGGCATGAATGACTGTAATAGGGTACAGTCATCAGCCTAACTGCCCCCAGTTGGCGAGTCGTCGCACCCCCCCCCCTCTCCTCCCCATCACGACTGACTGGACTGGTGGACGATTTTCAAATGTTTGGGGAAAGTTTTAGAGAGTTGGACCAAATGAGAAGAGGCGCTCACCACGACCACCCCATCCCTCCCACGACACCCCGCTGCTATCTGGCCCTCTCGATGACACTCCCCTACGCCTACGCTCTCTCCCTTGGCCTTCGGGCCAGCTTTAGCACACTCCCTTATCAGTGACCTTTGAACTTTGCGCTGGATGAAACACGGGAGGTGGTCGAAATGCTTCGGGCGTGTGGGAGGCGATGGTTCAGACAGGGACTTCAGTGCGCTTTTGGTCGTGTGTGTGGGTCTGTTATGCCAGTATTGTACTTCGATACTAAGTGTAGAATTTAGAAACTGTTGCATATATAATTAGATTCCCCAAAAAATATTTCAATACAAGTACGAAAATCAGCCGTTCCATAAATGAACAGCATAATCCCTTACTGGTAATCGTTGGTTATTACCTTATCTCGCTCAGTTATATTTGTTCTTACTGATTCCTGGACGAAGATGAGTTATGTGTTCATCTGTTGTTGTTGTCATGGTTGGACTGCCATCTAGTGGCCACCCGGGAAATTACTTTTGGTCTTCAGCAGCAGGTTTGCTTTTCTATTTTTATGTACGGACCACATCATATGCAGAGATATATTGTCGCCGTTACTGTGAGGTAAGGGTTAAGAAATCTTATAATGACAACAATCTACCGTCGTAATCCTCACGGTCGGATGAACATTGCGATAGGGAGACTGACGTATGAAGTTGGTAAGGCGCTTTGCGAAATTCTTGCACACGGGAAGGGGAGTCACACGGCTGGTGGTTGGCGTCCAGGCAAACTGCTTTTTGACGTCACGGGGGCTGTGCAGGTGCTGTACTGCTGTGTGTTTCCGCTGTGGTGACCTTATGATGCTCCAGTGTGGCTGATGTGGTAGTTTGTGTGCTCTCTCATGCTTCTGGTAGCGACCACTTGTGAGTATGGTAACGACCAGGCTCTAGTTGACGTTGTGGAGGCGGTTATGTTGATAGACGGTAGTTTGTGTGTTGATTTACCGGTGTAGATAAACGAGACTCGTATGCACCTGTTGGCGCCTTTTTTTTTTTTTTTATTTTGAAATAATCATTAAGTGTTTAGTTTAGCGAAGTTTTTATGAAGTTGTGTTTGATGAGGTTTGTTTTTGGTTTCTTCGTTGTGCTTTCATACCCAAGGATCGCACTGTTGTGTTCAGGAGGTTAAGGTGCGCTAGCCAGAGGACCCGAGTTCTCAAGGCCATGTGGAACAGGTGGCCTCGGGGATGTCATGGTGTGTATTTTGGGAATTAATGTGTTTACTTTACTGTGTCCCAACTTTTTTCCCGTGTGCAGTCTGTTTCCGACGTGGCCCTAGGTGACCAGCGTCCTGGCCCACCTTTCTCTGTGGGACAGGGCGTAGAGTAAGCGTCCTCCTTCAGGAAGGTTTTACAGTATGTAGTGTTAGGAGGGTCTTGCAGTATGTGTGCTAGGATCCTCCTGCTAGAGGGTCTTACATTATTTAGTGTTAAGATCCTTCTGTTGGAGGAATTTGGCGTCATATCATATTTATATTTACTTACTCATGATATTCAGTTTTTAACAGTAATAGTTTAAATCATTTTTCTTAAGGTCAAGGGCTTATCCTTTAGATATTGTCAGTATTTGTTCTTGATACTGGCCGCTAGATGCAACCAGGACATGGTTTAAATGGCTGACCACTACCTACAGGCGACACATTTGTAAATTTTATGCCAGTGATCTGTTGACTTTTTATACTCGTATGGTAGCTGAGACGGAACGAGCAACTATATGGCATGATTATTGCCAGCTCATACACTGCCGCACTTAGGATTCGAAACTCGGGCGGCCCCGTGCGTGACTCATGGTCAGCAAGCTAACGACTACACCACCGAAGGACGTTAGCTATTTGTCCTCCGTCGTTTCTCCTCATGAGTAGGTATTTTGCCTCGTAGTAGAATAAGGAGTTCTTTGCTCCCGTCAACTCCATCCATCTTCAGTCATCAGATCATCAGCTGGTGTGTTTCAAGGTATCTACTACTCAAAATCCAACTTTAATTAAGATTCTTAGTCTTTTTTACCTGTCTCTCAACTTAACACACAATCCTCGGACAGAATTTTTTTATTCTTTGATGATTTCACTCGCCATAAAGTGTCTGAATTAGACTCGCCTCGATTCAGTTCAGCTCTCAGGCAGATGCAAAGACCTCCATCGTGACTGAGCTTGTGTGCTGCGTCCTGGGGATAAGGCAGACACACATGACCTTATCACGTCTCACGCAAACCTTGACGCCTTCACTGTATGACGCACACCTACAGGATCCTCTGATCACGTACTTGTCTCAACACCCTGTTACCTTACCTGTCTCATCTGTGCACCTTGTTGTCCTCTCAGATCACTGTTTCGTTTCCTTTTCTTATATTTTGTGATCACTGTTTCAGTCTACACCCTCCTGTCTTTTTGGATCACTTGCCTTATCTTCACACCTTGTTATCTTCTCTGATCACTGCTTCGGTTCTACACTTTATTATCTTATGTGTTTACCACGTTATCTCTGCACCTTGTTATCTTTTCTTCTGATCACAGCTTCGTCTCTACACCTTGTTAGTCTATCTGCATACTGCCTCATTCCTGCACCTCGTTATCTTCTCTGATCACAGCTTTGTCTCTTTGCCTTGTTATCTTATTTGTTCTCTGCCTCATCCCCGCATCTTGTTATTTTAACTGCTCCCCGCCTCATCTCTGCGCCTTGTAATCTCCTCAGCCACCAGCCTCCCACATCCCGAACCATTACTGCTGCAGGAGAGCTGATTAAGATGGACCCCTCCTGTTCTCATTGGCCCCTCGGAATCTCCCCAACAGTGTCTCCAGCTGTGGTAAAGACAATACTAAAAAGAAGTATTTCTTTGTAGTGGATCTAATTATCACAAATTCTTTTCTGAAGACAATACCGGCGTCTCCTTGTTAGTTCAGCCACTCGTGATGAGAGCACCACCTAACGCTAACAAACACAAACTTCTAACAAACGATAGACTATGGCCCTAGGTTCGGCAAGTACATACACACAGGCTTACCTTTTTGTACGACAGCGGGCAACCAGCAATCAGTTTTAGAGCTGGATGTTAGCCATGGCAACGGATGGGTTCAAGGTAGTAACGAAGACTGAAATTCCTGGATCTTGCTATCAGTTTTCGTTGCTTAATTTCCCCCAGCTTTAGAGAAGTCAGCTTGTGCCAGTAATTCAGATAGATATTTTGCTTGAAACAGTACGAGAGGTAATGAACTGTTGGACATTACCCAAGCACAGCAGTTTCTCACGTTAGAACGCAACAATATTTCAGATGAGAGAGATCAAAATGCTGTGAATAATGTTGATCTTTCGTGTTGAAAATTCTCAGTATTGGATGCGCTGGCTCCACTGTTGTCACCTCCATTGACGAGGTCGTCTGTCGTCATCGCACCCCAACGTCTTTGACGAATCTCTTTCGTGTTCTAATAAACCGTTCGGTCTCCGTCCTGTGCCCGGCCTGTGTGATGGCGCCTCCTCACCGGCTCTCAATATTTTCTCCATTAAATGGCGTGTTGTTTACAAGGGGCCCACTTGAAGGCTTGATTGATATCTCTTCTGGTCTCCTGTGTCCACAGTCGAGGATATTGCCTTACTTATTCTGTTTGTATTGTGTGTTGCTCTCAGCGTGATCAACAGCAGGGGGATGGAATCACAGTGCCCTTGAGGACTGAGCTGTTAACATTAGGGACGATGGATGTAGTACAATTAATTATTAACCTTTGGAATATATTTGAAAACGGCACATTCATCTGTCTTGATTTCCAGTTATTGCATTTTGCTCATTTTGTATACTACTGTCGCCTCGTGGTCAAGTGGGGATGATGGAATGTCTCAATGCCACACTTGCAGTATGCACTGTTCTTCTTTCAGTCATCCAGGCTGTTGGCGTTTGCAACCTTCACAGCAGCAGCGGTTGCCTGGTTGAGAAGATCACGTGTTACACAAATACCTCCTGTGCGTTTTGGCACCGTTACTTATCTTCCAGAACTAATCTTAGATATAACGATACCGAGTTAAATAAACTCGAACCCTGGGTATTGAGATTCGAATACACACTTGCCACCCCCTGCAATATATTACGTTTATTTATACAGTTCTGGCACATCAGTTCGGCAAGGAATTTATGTGTGTGTGCGTAGGTATGAACGTGTTCAAATGTGACAGTATGGCGTGTGTTTATATATACGTACGTGCTTGCGTGACCGCGCGCTTTGATTTAGAAACAAACCTTTCATTACTCGCTTCGTGTGTATCTTGACATCACATCGATCTGTGGCCACACGAGTCCGGGTCATTGCACGACGACCCAGTGTGTCCACATCCCCATGAGTCTTACGTGAGTTTACCTGGAGTGAGGGTGTGTTAAGAGTGCCTTTCTTGTGCCACCTGCCGGCGCTGGGCGCCAGGCCACCTGCCGCGACGGCTGCCAACCCGGCCCTTTCCTCCTCCCTCCCCCACCGACGCGTCGCCAGAGCTAGTATGTCGTCTCCTGGTAGTCGTGAAGGTTACCTCCTCCGGTGTGGGGAGCCGCGCCGCGTGGGAGTTGGCGCTACCAAATGTCTGTCACTGGTGTGTGTGTATGTGTGCGTGTTGGCGATATTGGTGACAGAAAACACCTGCTCTGATGGTGTTGTGTGTTCTGTTTAATGGTGGTGTTAGAACGTCCTAATTCACTACGGTGTTGGAAAAAAAGAAAAACTATAAGAAAAAATCTTGATTGTGCAGCGTGTGTGTTACGCTAGTGCGGCAGATATGCCAGGAATGACCTTGGTGACGCTGCTGAGGAGCTCCATGCTGTCCTTTGGCTAATAGGTCTTCAGCGACTTTAAGTGTTGCTGTGTTGAGGGAGGGATACTTACCATAGCTTAGATGATATTGCCGTATTTGACAAGCTGAGTGTTGATTAGTCCCTGGGCTCCCAAGTATAGACGTCAGTACCAGAAAAAATTTAGAGACTTAAGAGGTAATGAGGCCTGAGCTGGTGATGACCTGACCAGGTCATAGATGTGGGTATCAACCTGACCAGGTCACAGGCGTGGTCATGTGGGAGGAGGGTGGGTAGGTGTGGGTATCGTGTCATGTGCTGGACCTTGGCGAACCGGAGTCAGCAGGAGTATTGTAGGTTTCGTATTTTTGTAGTGAAGGTAGCGATGGTGATGACGTTATAGTGATGATGGTGAGTTATTGTGAAGGTAGCGGCGGTGATAACTTGTTAGCGATGATGGTGATGACACGTTAGCAATGGTGACGATGGTGATGCTGGTAGTGATGGTTGCACTGATGGTAATGGTGATGACATGATGGTGATGATAATGATGGTGATGATGATGATGACGTGAGATCACCGGTACCTGGTGAGTTTGTGTGTGGTGAGAGCGATGGCCATGACCTGGTGACCAAGAGGATGGAGATGATAGCAGTCTTATCTCCCGCTGTGAGGTCACGCGCTGTAGTGTGACCCTTAACCCTGGGAGAGCACCAGACCTTGGGTCGTGATGCTGTGACCTGCTGAGGTAGTGACTGTGGCGAAATTTGTGGTGCGCTGTGGTGGACACCGCACGGAGGTGGCCAAGTGGAGCTTAGTAACAAGGTCGTGGAGGAGGCGAGGATTTGAAGAAGAAAGAAAAAAGGTGATTGTAGTCTGATTAGGAATGAGGTCGAGATATTTAAAGTCTCGATCCTTGGCTTCTCGTTTTATTGAGATGAAAGGTTTGTAAGGGTCGTAATGTTGGTTTGTAGCCCCACTTATGTTGGCATTGCGTCAGGGAGGGTGGGTGTGTGAGGGGGAGCAGTCTTACGGCTCACCTCCTCCGGTATGTTCCCGGTTATTGGCACGTCACATGCACAACTGTGGCTCTCACACCCGCTGCTCCCAGGAGGCGTCGAGTAGGGTTGCCCCCAGCCCTCAAATCTTTCGTGGTTTCCGTGTGTGCATTACGCCCAAGTGGGCGCGTGGTTGCGTGCGTGCGTGGGGGTGGGTGCTAGGAGTGAGTCATGTGGGTGTTGAGTGGGTCGCCTGGCTGGCTGGCTGAGTGCCGCTGACACACGGGAATTACCGCCTGACTTGCTTTCGAGATGTCACCTCACCTGCTCCCTCTCCCACCTGCGCCTTCACCCCTCTTGCTTACTCCTTCCCTCTCATACCTGCTCCATCTCCCACTCCTTCTCCTGTCCTTTGTTTCACACGTTACGTCCGCTTTCCACACATGCCCCTTCCCTCACATCTCCCGTTCTTTGTTCCACACCTGCTTCTTCCACCTGGTCCATCCTTTTCATCTCTTACAAACGTGTCAGTAGTGAGGCGTGGCCATCAAGTCGTCTTCATGCGAGATGTGTGACTTCTTTACTTCCTTTCAGACTTCTGAGAAATTTGCTTTATGATCTCGATTCGACTTTTCCTGTACGGTTTCGAACCCCAAGCGTGTGTGGTGCTCGACCCCCAGGAGTCGGAGGCTGTCGAACCCCGTTACGCAATAAGCGCTATGTTCTTCTGTGTTTTCTTTAAGCCTGACTAAAACTAATGACTCTTTAGGAGGGTCAATAACCACTTACGTCTTCATGGAAAGAAAGGACACTAGTGGTGTGTTTATGGTGAAGGAAAAGACAGATCTCGTATTATGACAGCTGCCAGTGGCATGAGGAAAGGAAGTAGCATGAAAATATACCCATAAAGGTGGAGAATGTGAGGGAGACGTGGGAGCACGATGAAGAGCAGTGGGGCACCAGTACCCACCTGACAAAGCACTCGCTGACGAAGCTCCGTTGGGAGCTCTGACGGCGATGATGGTTGTGAAGCTGCCGGTGTGTTGGTGAACTGTAGTGGTGTTTGTTGGTGTACAACACATCGCCATGCCCTGCACCCGGTGTGCTGCTTCCTCGCGCACCCACGCCCACTCACGCTCACTTGACCCTTGTAATGCCCGAGCGGATACTAGTGCGGGCGTGGGAAGAGGCGTGGACGTGGGGGAGGGATGTAACTGGACATACAACCCTGCATATGTCGCACCGTTAAAGAGAATTTCCTCCGCCTACCGTCTTCACTGTTACAAGGTGACGCGTGTGTGTTTGTGTGTTTAAGTTTTTGAAGATGTTTGGCACACGTACTGGAGTGGATCAGAGTGGGTAACCTGTGATATTTTACCGGGGAAACATGACCTCTTTCCCTATATAAAGGGGTAATTGGTTCATCCCCTAAGCAGTAATTTTAAGAGCACTTTTATGATGTCTATAAGACATTGAGGACAATAATACTAACCTTCACGTGGGGGACAATGTACCGGATACCTCGACGTTGTGTGACGTTCCATGTCCCTCGGGGTTTGAAGTTACTTTCGTCCGATCTTGATGAAGATCATCGGTTAAACCACTGTGATCATGATGAAAATGTAATTTATATTTAAATCTAACTCACCCTAAGGAAATATTACGTAAGTTGTTTCCTTGAGTTTGTGCTTAAGGATAGAATGCAACATGGTACTTATTTTGTGAGCATCTTTATATATGCAAACATACTGGTATTTCTGGACAGATGTGAAGTATGGCAAATGCACGTGCCCAAATTATATATCCGAATGTAGATATCTACTTATCGCCAAAGCTGCAGTTAGAGTTGCAACCATACATATAACGCTCTCTCAGATTTATGACTAACCTGTTGATTCTGTTTTACATTATATTAGAGCAGTATGTTTTTGTCACGTCTGAACCACTTTGTTTGCTCATCTTTATAACAAATATCGTGTCATATTTTCTTTCTTCCCGTTATTCTGTGTGATTAAGCTGTGCATGATGATGAGGTCTTCATGTTTCCATCACATTTTTTCTGCCTCGTTTGTATAGCTATTTTTTAAGGTTTCATCAACACAGTTTATATAAACTTTCACTTGTAAACCACTTCTAAACCATACTTAATTGGTGGTTTACCTCTGTAGCCTATATTATGGGATGTTTTTATCACTTGTGTACGTTTCAAATTCTTGCATTGCTTGTACTATGGATGTTTCATATACCTTATATCTGTAATCACTCCTAATTCTGTTTCCATTATTGATGTTTCACGCACTTAAAGACGTGCCGTTTCGCCTGACCCTTTTTCTGTGTTTGTTGAAGTTTCGCGTGTGTGACCCACCCTGATGTGTGCCTGCAGGCGGCAGTGGCTGGGCTGCTGGGAGAGTATGTGGCCCGCCTGAGCGAAGTGGCCGGCTCCCTCATCACGTGCGGCCCCGTCCTCAACTGGCTGGAACTGGACAACCGTGGCCACCGCCTCATCGTCACCGACGACTCCGATATAAACACCCCCGCCGTCGCCGCCGCCTACGTCGTCAAGCGCTACACCGCCCAAGCCTCCGACGAGATCTCTTTCGAGGTGAGTACCTGCGCCGTGTTATAGTGTGGCTGTGAAGGACGTAGTGTGTAGGTTAAGTAGATGTCGAGGAACTTCTGCTGTGCACGGGGTCTGCTGACATTCCTTGCGGATTGTCTGTCTGCTATGTGTCTCGTGTTTACCTGTTCTGTGCGCAGTTTTTGGTTTGATGTGATGATTAATGTTGGAGGTGGAGGTGTTTCTCCGCCAACCTGCCGCTGGCTGACCCTGGCTGGTCCTGTGCCTAATTCATCAGTGGGTCAAGGGTCATCTCTCCCCCGCCATGTACAGCAGGTCGGGGGCCACTGACCTTTCGATCTGGTTATTTGCAATTTGAATGACATCTGTTTTTTTGCAAAATGCTTCAGTTATGGCCTGAAGCCTCCATCAAAGACACACACACACACACACACCCACATTTCTGATGACAAATGAGTGAAGATCTAAGCAATTCATCCGCTGCAACTGCCCCTGATGCATGGTTAGAGACTGGCCCCCGAATTGTACTCAAGGTATCCCCCGTGGAATCCATAGTTTGACCCTCACACTTGCGTGTGTGTGTGCGTCCGTGTGTTCATGCTTGCGCGCTATGCTCAGGGGAGGATGACATACGCGCATCACAGTGCAATGTGACAGCAAAAGTTCCTGAGGGACGTAAAGGATGGTGCAGGCGCAGCACAATCTCGCGTATCAGTATATACTGACAGTGGAACTCCCGCGGACGTGGAGGATGATACGGGCGATCCTTTGAACACGATGGTACGCTTGGTGCAACCCCTTGAACACAGCGGTACTACCCTCGAGAACGACGGTGCAGCCCTTGAGCACGATGGCCAGGCGGTCGACCGTTCATGACCCATACCGTCGTGCTCAAGTGCCTGAGATGTATATATATATATATATATATATATATATTTATATATATATATATATACAGAGGGAGAGAGGGGGGGGGGCAGGCAGGCAGCGTCTTATTACTAACCCTCATCCATGTAAGTTATATAACTCACCGTCGCCCAGAATAAACCTGAGATAAGAGCACGCATTGTTAAAGGTTACAATCAAGTGGTTGGGGGAGCAGTTGTGCACCCGGAGGTCGTTAATAATGACTACTTCAGTCATGTGTCAGGGTTAAGCGCTGCAAGCCACCGCCCCCGCTAGCTTGCCTCTATTACCTACCGCACCGCCAAGCCTCTTGCTGATCCCCCGGGCGCCGCTCTCTCTCTCTCTCTCTCTCTCTCTCTCTCTCTCGTTACTTCATCTGTTAATGCACTTATTATCGTTATCTATGCTTCCCTCATTCACCCATTCTGTTTCTTTACGTTCATATGTATCTGCACATCTGAATTTATGTATGACCGTGCCTGTCTGTGTCTGTCTGTCTGCCCTTGTGTCTGTAACGTGTTGCGTCTTCCCCTGTTGCCGTTATGGTCTTATTCCTTGTATATATGTAGCGTGTGATTGCTTTTGAAGTTTCCTAATATACGGCGCGGTGTATAGGGAGAGAGGTGTGTACGGGGGAATTAAATCCAACACCCTCCGGACCTATGTGTCTCAAGAAGCGTGGGATGGATCCCAGCGACTCCGGGGACGAGATATCCCAAGGACGGTGACGTATGAAGTCTTTAAGACAACACTTGGGGCCGCCACCCGGCCTGACCACAACTTCTGGTGTATATTGACGTATCTTAGGTTCGGTTTATTGGCTCATCTTCATTTGTAGGTGGGATTCTTAAAGGTATCATCATTATCATCATCATAACTATAATAGTAATGATTATAACAGAAGTATTATTATTATTATTATTATTATTATTATTATTATTATTATTGATATTATTATTATTATTTGGTAAACAAGTTCTGTGACATTTAAATAAGTTCACTTCAACAATTTTCATCCATTACTTAGATGCGTATCTCCTGGAGTTAAGTATATTATTGAAATTTACGTAACTTTTAATCGATATTGACCAACTCGGATCACAAGAGCGGAAACCAATGTTGAAATCACCTCATCGCTCTTGTTCTTAATGTTTGTAGAAAAGAACTCAGTTGTAGGTTATTCGAGCAACTTAAGAAGTGCAAGAGTAGTGAGTTTGTGGCGGGTCTCGAACCTACCGAAACAGTCAAACATGTTTGCCATTGAGGTCCTGAGGCTTGGCCCAGTGTTGAGCGTGTGTTTAGCCCCACGGGCACGGATGTGTGGGTTCCTATCCCCTTAATCAATGAAATTATTCATCTCTTACGCTTGCTATGTTATCACCAGCTGTATGTTAAAAGTGGTAGATGTTAACAATATTTGTTTGCTACTGAGGTGGCCACAGAGGGTTAGCGTGACTGTTACTGCCAATTTATTGGACTTTCTGTAAAGCTAATGGAAGGGGTAATGAAATCAAGCATGACTGTTAACAAAGGTATAAAAGAATACGTGATATGAACTCCAAAACTTGAGAAAGGTTATGAGTATTTGAGCCTGGAGGTTGATGAGCGGTCAGCTGTGAGCGTCCACGGATGGGTGAGTGGGTACATGATCGTAATAGCCACCTGGACTCCCGGGTTCGAGTCCCGGGAACGTACCTCGTTCTTCCGGTGGGGTTCAGATCTGACAGGTGTTATCTGCACAGTCATATTCAATGACAACATTTCAGCTTTCTATATGTCGTTCCTACGTTCATTATTGGCACTGTTCTTCCGTTACCAGTTTCCTGAGTAGTATATTACTTCTTTTTCAAGGTTTTTCGATATGGCTATTATGATCTTAACGTTACACCAAGACTCGTAGCGTTTTATTGATTAATGTCTTGATGCTGTTTTTAGGTGTCATCTGCAGGTGGGAATGATACATTTCTTTATTTTAATCGTAAATATGCAACCCTGCGCGAGGCTGCCACGGCACATGTGTGCGGGTTTGTTATTATGGCCGGTCCCAGCCCAGCGGCGCGCGGGACTGGCAGTGTGAGCCCAGACACCGAGGTGTAAGGACGTCGTCCTGTTTCCTCTCGCTGGGTCTGTGTGTTATGTGGATGTGTACATGTGATTAATACCCTGGAAGAGATAGTGCATGATCCTTAAAGATACGACGGTTTGAAATATTGAGTTGATAGCTCGCTGTAATGAGAGACAGCAATGCCGCTCCACCACTCGATCTCAGAGTGGTCCGTGAATGGGTGGGGAAAGGTGTGTGTACGTGGGCGTGATCATGGGATGTGTTAGCGATACCAGGGGGCGCGTGTGTTGGTGTCACGAGCCACGCCACTGATGAGGAGGACCCTGCGATGATGGACCGATGTAAACTGTGCCCAACACGCCCCAGTCGCCCTACCCAAGCCATCCTGACCCAACACCCCAAGTGTGTTGACGTTTTGTGAAAGGAAATATGAAAACATCCTTAGATTATGAGAACGATATCAGTGAAACCCACTGATATAGGAATAAAGACTGCTGATGCAGATCCGTAACATTTAAGTTAAGGCAAGCAGCACAAGTGAGTGAGTGTGTAGAGGTAAAGCGACGGAGCAGCGAGCTACTTTCCCAAAGGCCGCCAGCGCCTCCACCACAAGGCCCTCCTCCCCCCGTGCCTGCTGGGGGAAAACACAACACAGCCACGGAAGCTGTTCCTCCTCTTCATCCTGCATCCCCAGGGACGCCATCACTCCTATGGTGAGATCCGCTGGTTGAAGCAAGGGGTAGGAAGCTTAGGTTATCACGGGTACATCATCCAAATACGCCCCTCCCCCCCAACAAAAAAAAAAAAAAAAAAGAAAAAATGTGGCTTCAATATTGCCCTGCCAATAAGGGCTAGGATCTAAAGCTTTGGTAAAGGGTTTGGGCGCCATCCCTCGTCTCTGGCCTTAAGAATGAATTAATAAAGGCAAGAGACACCAGGAGGACGAGCGTCGTATCTGTGGTAATACTCTGGGATGGTTTTCAAGGCGGGTGAGTGAGAGTGATGTTTACTCCCCTACGACCTTGTCCTCCCCGAAGAAGCAGAGGGAATGTAGGTAACAGATAACCGGAATATGTCGGAAATACCGCACTCGGGCGGAGGAGTAAAGCACGTACAAATTCGTCCATCATCCGAGAAGCAGTGTGCCAATGTACTCCGGGTATATATTTCAGTATAATCCGGGTTTATGTGTAAGTATACTCCAGGTTTACATGCCCGAGGTTTTATTGCAGTTTGCCCGTGTTGGTTTGAATTAGTTTTATCATATCTGAAGTTCTGTTAGACTCCAGAGCAGTTGTGTTTTAGTTCGACTTTCTCCTTCCTGCAAAGATGGATTTGCAAGGGCCGTCAAATGTGAAGAGTGGTATGTTCTGAGAAGCTTTAAGCTGGATAGGTTTCTGGACGTTTATGGATGGGTGTGTAATGAGGAGCAGCTCTGTGTGATGGACCTGTAGGTTTAATGCAGTTTCCCTTCAAAAATTCTTTTCTTTGGTTAGGTTAGGTTAGGTTCAACACATGGATTGCAGGGACCCCTAGCTTATGGTTACGTGTCTCGTAACTTGTGGAGAATCTTAGTTACTCATAGACGTGCTTTGTGGGGAGAAATGTGATGTTACACGGATGGTATGAAAATTCTCTCTCTCTCTCTCTCTCTCTCTCTCTCTCTCTCTCTCTCTCTCTCTCTCTCTCTCTCTCTATATATAT
>JAYMFT010406827.1:0-15000 GCA_038088735.1 Panulirus argus | reverse complement strand
GACGGGTAGGTACTCCCATCCAACAACAGATGATGTCCTACTTATAAAGTATATTACGAAACACCCCGAACAGCTTTATCGCGGGAGAGATGACACTCCCACTCAACATACACCAGCTAACAGGACAGACGGTAAGGATGGAGGCGTGGTAAGCTGGGCGTCCAGGCGTCAGGCGGAAGGCCAGCAGCAGCAGTAGTGGCCCGACATCGGCCGAGTCCTAATAGACCAGCTGATGTCACTACCCCAGATCAGCTGGTGTCACTACCCAAGACCAGCTGGTGTCACTACCCAAGACCAGCTAGTGTCACTACCCAAGACCAGCTGGTGTCACTACCCCAGACCAGCTGATGTCACTACCCAAGCCCAGCTGGTGTCACTACCCCAGACCAGCTGGTGTCACTATCCCGGACCAGCTGATGTCGCTACTCCACACCAGCTGGTGTCGCTACCCCACACCAGGTATCAAGGGTCTAGATATCCTGGAGGCCATGTACTAGCTGGTGCCACCAGTAAGATCCATCGGTAAGCAATCGTGGGAAGCGGCCGCCGCTTGACTGTTCACAAGGTGACCTGGTCTTGGGTTGAAGACGCAACCTGAAGCTAACTCGCACGGGAGAGGAAACATAAATTCGCTCTGTGTCTTATTAGCTGCGCGTTGGAGAAAAGAAGAGAGAAGGAAAAAAAAAAGTTTTGGAGTGAGTTTGACCAGAGAGAAATGTGTAAGTCATACAAGATTGTGAGGAGAGGGTATTGGTTAAAGAAGGTAGCGAGTGGAACGTTTGAGTTCCCTTGTACAAGTAGTTAGGTGTTTGTCTACAGCTTAAACGAAAACTGACTTAGTTACAACAACACAGTAGGTCGCATGAGGCTACCCTCTCTGGAGATGGGGTTCGGCTGAAGAATGAGTTGTGCAGCTGAAGTAGGATCCTGCCAGGAAGGACTGGGAGGGTTACGGGTACATTACGACTGGCCAGACCAGCGGTCCATGTCTCACAGGACAGGAGGACAAGAGGCACACAGAAAAATCAAGATGTGGCACAGTCGCCAGAGGCCGACTCATTTGCGATTTTTCTTTTCTAAACAGAAATCGACACCATAGCCACATACTTGACACAGTTACAGATTTACAAAGGACATAATGAATTACATCAACTGCTGCGGGATGAAACCTGGTATATATTCTTTTTCTTCCATATGTTTATTTGTATAGATTTGTCTTATTGTACGTTGGGTTATGTCACTAATAACATCAAAATATCCTCTACATTCAGAGTGCTGTTTTTCATGATGCCATTCTAGTACAGTGCGTATTACCGGACTACATCAGTTGATCTTCTTTCTACTGCAACTGAATACCCTTGGCCATGGCGTTTGTGAATGGATGAACAGTCTCAGTTCCCCGACCAGGATGTCATTACGTCTCTTCTCTTTGTTACGTTTATAACAGTGTGTGTGTGTGTGTGTGTGTGTGTGTGTGTGTGTGTGTGTGTGTGTGTCAAACGGCTGTTTGACCAGAAGGGCGTGAAGGAACAGTCTCAAACTGCTACTTGTATGTCAAAGAGGTTACTCCCTTCCCCCACAAAAAAAAAAAAAGGGAGAGGGAGGGCTTTCCCAGGGTCGTCAACGGGGCTTTGACAAAATCATGGAATCTCAATACTTTTCATCACCTTGAAATCCGTATCACAGACGTGGCCAGAGACTATCCCCAAGATGTCCAAGTCATGACATTCATGGCCTCCCTCCCTCCCAGTATTCGAAGTGATATCTCCCGCTTCGAGAAGACAGACATCCGCAGAATGTCATCCGGGACCTCCATGTGTGCGGCCGGATATTTGCGATGATAAACCCCTTACCCAAACACTTGTTCAGAATGTTAACTGGTAGAAGCCCAATGCATATATGAGTGCCGGAGTCGCAAGCGTGACGCAGTGCACCAGAGTCCAGTCGGTTGGAATGCGATAACGCCATTGAGATGACGATGATTCGGGAATATCCCAAAGCTCAAATGAATATTTCCGATAGCGCAAGAAGATGGCGATGATTCAGGCAATCCCAAGCTCAAGTGACTATTATTTTTTTTTTTTCATGAGGGAGAAAGCCATATATCATTGAAGCACATATCAAATAACGCATCACCTTGTTCCTCTGAACAGACTTCCTTCAGCCAGCAACTACGAGGTCGTAAATTAGCTTTCAAGACACTTGTACGGTTACTTGGCAACTGTCCTCCAGCAAAATTAATCACTACTGCTATTCTTCAGTAAAAATGCACATCACTTTCGGATGCTGGTGTGAAGGGAGGATGCCTCGTGGTGATCTCTCTCTGAAGTTCAAGAGAAAGTTAACCAACTGTTTGGAAACAAAATTTGTTTCCACAAGACAGAGTGGAAAATGATCCAACCTCTCCTGTCGTTTCCTCCAGTATCTATAGGGGAGGCAACTGGTGCCCTGAAAACAGTAAGTGATTCTCTGAAGAGCACAGAGGTGGTGAATCCTGATAAATTCCCCGCCCGAGAAAGCTTCTTGTACACTCCTTGTAGCCATATGGCATATCAAGAGAGAGGCAGACTTGAAGATATTACCTGGCCATCGTGGTTATGGTAGTACGATCAGAGATGCAGATGAGCAGTGTTGTGCTTCGTATTCTCGACATATTGTTTGAAACGGATTTATAACAAGCACTAAGGACGTTGGCGAAAATTCTGAGGAACAAATCAAACTGCTATTGATGAGAAACGTCACCAAAGTACTCTAAGCAGTTGACAGACTATGGTTGATCATGTCTCTAACGGAAGAAAAAATAATACCAAAAGACACTGGCAAAGGCCTCGTCTTCCATCACGTGACTCGATCCAGGTAACTCACTGGTTACCTTTATGAATCCTAAGAAAGCCTTAGTTATGGAGCAGTAGCGAGGTTTGAAGTAAATCCACAACTCGGTCCTAACTCTCAACGTTCACGGCTAACGGCAACACTTTCATTTGGTAAGTGTGGTATCTGCTATCACTTTAGAGGCTGAGGATGACCAGGGAGAATACTAATACCAATGACGAGACTGATGTCGATAAAGTATGTTATATTTTTTTTTCGAATCATAACCGAGTGGTGCAAACACTTAAGAGTCTTACGAAGAGGTGTGAAGTCTACACTGAAGATATATGATGGTTGTATATTCACCAATCTTTTTACAGTGAGAGGAACTTCCCAGAATAACTCCTTGGGCTTCGCTCTAACATCTGGTTTGCTTTCAGCTATTCGCTCTTTTAAAGTCCATCTCTTTTTCATTTACCACCAATCTATCAACATTCATGTACGTTTCTTCTCAGTCTTTCATGATATGTCTGGCCTCCCTTCGCTATCTAATACCTCATTATTTGTCTTCTGTCTGCGTTCTTTATTCCCCTTTGTTCTGTCTCTTCTGATCAGCAACACAGTGAGTTCCTCACTGTGAACATTCTTCTTACTCTCATTGAAGTCCTTCTTAGCAACCTATTTCCACGTTAAGGGTAATCCTGACTGTTCGTTCCCTTATCTACCTTTTCTCTTTGTTTCTCTCACCTCAGAACTGCAATCACCATGTTTATAGCCTCAAATAGATTTATTATTTCGCTTCATTTTCATAGCTACCCTTCCTCCATTGGCTATTTTTTTTTAGCCAAAAATTCGCCAAAAACATACGTCTACCTGTATCTCCAGGTTCACTCGTCTTTACTTCTGGTTTGATCCTGCAGCGGTAATTCGCCAAGGAGAAGCAGCAGATGGTAGGGTCAAGTAACAGCAACTTGTAGGTCCAGTAGCAGTAGCGGCGGCAGCTGGTGGATCCGGTAGTAGTAGCAGCAGCAACAGCTGGTGGTGGGTCCGGCAGCAGCAGCAGCAGAAGCAGCTGGTGGGCAGCAGCGCACCACCCCGCCAACATCCGGGAGGGACTCCGCGCCGTTCCCTGAGCCGCAGCGCCGCCCGTGAGCAGCCGCTCGCTCATCATGCCTCATTATCTAATTCCTAATTCAGGATGTGCCACAGATCTGCATTCCTCCGTGAGGCGGCGCTGGTAGGTACCGACCGCAGCTGCTGTTGTGGGGGAGGTACCCACCCTAGCTGTTACTGTGGGAGAGGTACCTTAGCTGTTGACGTGGGTAGGTACCCCCAGCTACTGCTGTGGAGAGATACCACAGCTGCTGTTGTGGGGATGGTGCCCCGGCTGCTGTTGTGGGAAGGAAACGTAGGTTCTGGCTAGTTTCCTACCGTTAACCAGCGCTGGTCAGTCTTGTGTGTCCGACGCTCATCCTTGCTAGAACTACCTTTACTTTTTCAGCTGGAGTGAACACCCGTCACCCGGGGTCTTCAATCTCACCAAACTTTGCTTCTGGTCTGTCAGACACGCTATTATCAGGGAGCTTCATACCCCTGTGTGGGAGAGCAGGTAGTCGCAGCCGCCTTTGCCTGCTAATCAGCACGTGCGTTCCCAGGAATGGCAATATAAGCAATAACCCAACACACAGCTACTGTCTGGCTTCCAGCGGACACCAATACAAGTCAGTCTTGGACTTCCCTCACTCCCGGGGGATGACGAGCTCAATCTGTCGACGGCTTGCAGTGCAATGCGAGAATCAGAAGTATATTACGATGTTGTGGCTTTCCACTTCCTTGGTCCTTTTAACTACAGATGGTATGGCGTAGCGGTCAGCGAAGAAGCCAGAGACTACAGGTTAGGCTGCCACCAACAGCTTTCTTATTGCACACAGACGTAAATCCTCCGCCAGTATTGGCTATGCTGCCATTAGTTAATATATCTTTTGAGCTTTGGTGTTCCTGAAGAGTGTTGTTCCAGGAATCTCAGGTTTATTTCGTCTTCTTTGATATCAGTCTTCTCTGTTTCATCGTGACAGTATTAGGTTGGTTCGTGGTAGGATCTGGGGCACTCTGGATCCTGGGGTAATAAATGAAATTCATATATTTTCGATGCAGTTGTAGAGATGGGTTTCCGCTCCCTGTATACAATGCCTGAGAAAAGATAGGAAAGCTCCAGTGGCAGATCTCAGAAGCCTCGTTGTGGTGGGGATCCAAGATTTTGCGAACTGCAGGAGATGGCGATAGGTATGCTTTACATGCAAAGGCTGTCGTCCGAAAGTTAAAGCTCGATACAGCCGCAGTTAGCGTTGTCAGGTCTGCCATCCTCACTGCATGTGGAAAAGCACTCGATGGAAACCAAACACTATGGTGGCCTCGACTTCAGATGTTTGGTGTTGAGGCAACCACGCCAGTCTTAAGGTTAGACCTCAAAACATCGCTGTGTTGAATTACAAAGGTTCCGTCTCCAAGACGAGGGTTGGCTGGAAGTTCCTCCTCTTTCTGTGGAGGTAAATAACTACGGGTGTACCCGGAGAGAGAGAGAGAGAGAGAGAGAGAGAGAGAGAGAGAGAGAGAGAGAGAGAGAAAGAGACTCGAACCATCAAGTATGGCCCGCTGAGACCCCTAATCCAGCGCGGTCTGCAGACGTCCTTGTACGCAGATCAAACTTCCACGAGGGCAGGACAGCGGAAAGAATCTTCCATAATAAAGACTTTACGAGACCTTCCTTAATGATGCCGTTGATGGCAAGTGTAAAGAATAGGGTCTCACTCAGGGTGCTCCCACGTGCGATTCCTCCTGGTTGGCTTTACTGGCTTGGGGAGCTGGTTCCGAACAGAACTCTGGACTTCCTGCTTGTACAAATGAAGGTGTTTGAGGAAGGCGGGTTGTGCCTCCTCTGCAAACCGACAGGTCAGTGCAGAGCTTCTTCAGGATGTCTTTGCTTCCACGGGGTGTCGAAGGCTTTCCGTACGTCGAGGAAAACTGATAACAAATGGTGCAGCTGAGGGTAGGAGTACAACGTCATAAGCAGCACCATAAGCTTCAGCGACACCATTGAGTCTCCAGCAGCGCCATTTACCAAAACCACAACACCATTATCACCACTAACACCACCAGTGCTATCACAATCACCGCAACCACAACCAACATCACCACAACAACCATCTGCACCATCACCGCCGTAACCACAAGAACTTTCACCACCAACCACCACCACCAACAACAACAACCCAAGAAACAGCAGGAACAGCAGCACCAACAACAGCAGAGGAGGCGGCATCAGCAGCAGTACCTCCCCAACAGCAGCAGCAGCAGCTGAGTCACCAAAATCGTGTCTGCTTACAACATTCTTCCTGTTTTTCAGGTGGTGATTCGTGGGGGGACGTCTCTCTCTCTCTCTCTCTCTCTCTCTCTCTCTCTCTCTCTCTCTCTCTCTCTCTCAGTTTTTTTTTCTATTACCCGATGATCGTGACACTGAGTAAAGGCACCTCGTCAGCATTCCTGGCGAGCTGCCGCCGCCGCAAGTCACGTCCCCAGCAGCAGCAGCAGCAGCCTCCTGCTCCTCCTCCTCCTCCTCCTCCACCCACCTCCTCCCTCCAGCCAACACATGTCCCACATTCTAAACATGATCGAAATAAACAAATGGCTATTTATGTGTGGGGGTGAGGGTGGGTGAGGGGGGGTTGGTTCTTGATAACGTTAACACGCAAACTCTCCGTACCTCCAGGAACTGCTTGTTTGCCTGTGATGCAAGGTATGTGGCTGGTGGTGGCTGGGATGGCAATGACGGTATGCGGTCAGTGGTGGTATGCACAAGAGTGGTGTACATGTGCAGTGCTGGTTTACAGAAATAATGTACATGTGCAGTGCTGGTGTACAACAGTGGTGTACATGTGCAGTAATGGTGTACAAGTGATATACATGTGCAGTGATGTACAACAGTGATGAACATGTGCAGTGATGGTGTACAAGTGATGTATATGTGCATTGATTGTGTACGAGTGATGTACATGTGCAGTGCTGGTGTACAAGTGATGTACACGTGCATTGCTGGTGTACAACAGTGATGTACATGTGGTGAAATACAAGTGATGTACATGTGTAGTGCTGGTGTACAACAGTAATGTCCATGTGCAGTGATGGTGTAAAACAGTAATGTACATGTGATGCGGTGGTGCACAAGTGATGGACATGTGTAGTGATAAACAACAATGATGTACATGTGCAGTGGTGGTGTACAACACCAATTACATGTGCAGTAGTGGTGTACAACAGTAATGTACATGTGCAATAGTGGTGTAAAACACCAATGCACATTTGTAGTGGTGATGTACAATAATGATGTGCATGTGCAGTGGTGGTGTACAACAGTAATGTACATGTGCAATGGTGGTATACAATAGTAATATGCAAGTGCATTAGTGGTGTGCAACAGTAATGTACATGTGCAGTATTGGTGTACAAGTGATGTACATGCGGTGTTGTACAAGTGATGTACATGTGCAATGGTGGTGTACAAGTGATGTATATGTGCAGTGGTGGTGAACAACAGTAATGTACATGTGCAGTGTTGGTGTACAAGTGATGTACATGTGTAGTGGTGGTATACAACACTGATGTACATGTGCAGTGGTGGTATACAACACTGATGTACATGTGCAGTGGTGGTTTGCAACAGTAATGTACGTGTACAGTGGTGGTTACAATTGATGTACATGTGCAGTGGTGGTGTACAACAGTGATGTACATGAGCAGTGCTGGTGCACAAGAGTGATGTACATGTGCAGTGTTGGCGTACAACAATGACGTACATGTGCAGTGGTGATGTTCAACAGTGAGGTTGCTGTGCAGTTATGGTCTACAGTAGTGATGTTCTGTACGGACAGTGTACACTAGTGATGCTGTAAAGTGTACATTGTGTAGCTATCATCGCGAGTACCGTCTTTTAGTGACTTCCCTACAGTGGCTGTCACTTACAGTCACGTCTCGTCTCCAGTTTCGAATGTATGTACTAACAGAGACCTGCTAGTGGCACCTCATTCATCACTCTGCCTAAGATAGTGGTGGAGGGTATTAGTCTACGAGAGAGAGAGAGAGAGAGAGAGAGAGAGAGAGAGAGAGAGAGAGAGAGAGAGAAGAGTTGGCTAATAACTATAATGGATGAGGGACTGCGATTATGAAGCAGTGGTTTCGAGGTAGATGATCCGGATCCAACTACTGTGTCAGAGGCAGAGTTAAAAGCGGTTTTTGGTAAGGAAATGAAGGAGGAGGAGGAGGAGGAGGAGAAAAGGAAAAAGAAGAAGAAGAAGGAGGAGGAGGAGGAGGAGGAGGTGGAGAAGGTGGAGGAGGAGAAGGAGGCGAGAGGTGGCTGAATAACAGGGGACAATATGACAGTCATAATATTAGGAACGAGACAAAATCAGCAAGAAAAAAATAGCCAGGAACAGAATGTAGGAGGCTGGTCGACAGAATCCTGGAGACTGTGTCGACGCAATAGGGAACCAGGGAAGCGTAAAACGGATCGAGTAGGAGGAGACTTTACTTTCCCAGCGCCCAGGAGGCTGCAATAGGTCCAAACTGACTGAAGCCTAGGATGAGGCGCTTACGTTCGCGATGATGAAAGGATTTAAGAATACGGCAAATGGAGATGCTTCAGGACACGGGAAATACACCCAAGTGGTCGCCTTCATGTATATCCAGTTATATTGGATCTCTTTTCCTTCCGGTCCGGTGTGAGGGAGAAAAAAGCCAAAGGGAGACGTTCCGCAGAGCAGGATACTAGAAAAGTGCAAGACTTGCTGACCAACCGGTAAATGTGTGGCGGGTGCAGTAGGTGTTGGGAAGGGTCACGTAAGTTGGAAATGTTAGGGTAAATATCGGTGCCGTTGCTGTGGTAAAGGAAGAATAAATATATCGTTAGCTTGACAGTAAAATCAAAGCTGGGCAACGCGCTTTGTCATCTTGCTGTAGTCGAGGAGGCGCACATTATGCAGACTTGTGTGCGCGCAAGACGAAGCTGCATATTAAGTTCTGGCCAGCTGGAGAACATGTAGGAAGTGCAGCACGGGAAATAGGAAGATGGGAAGAGGGGATGCAGGTACACTACACATTCACCCTTCCAACTGAAAACGTGTCAGCGTGAAACGAAATACCTCAATGAAGGGTATAGGAAATAGTGCAGTTGTTGGTGCGATAGGAGTGACACTCAGTAATGAGGTATATGACAAATGGAATGACCTGTTTGATATCACTTCAACTCCAAAATGAAATTCAAATAGAAAAAACAAAAAAATGTAGAGGATAACCAGAAGGTATCTACCCGTTTTCTTGAACAAGGAATCGTGGTCGACGAGAGAGAGAATAGGCCCGAAACTAAACAGGTTATATAATCCAGACAGTATATACACCCTCGTAGTGTTGGTCCGGAAATACGGTCATGAAGGTAGACAGAACCCACAAGTGAGCAGAGACATTCCTGAGGTATTGCACAACATGGTGTTACCTCGAGTTAAGAATATAATGACGGAGTTTTTATTTGAAAAATTGGGGTTAGTTTAAGTTGTTTATGAAGAAAACGGAGGATGATTGTCTAATACTCGAGTATCCTTTCTTAGAATCTACCCAGCTTAACATCCCAGCGCTGTGATGTGTACGTGCGTGCGCTCTGTTGCATGAAGGGTGAATGATTTTGCATGATTGTCAGTGTTCATATGTAACTAGAAAGAAAAAGAATGTGATAATACAAGATGTCAGCTGAAATACGTTAGAATAGTGTGTGTCCCTAGTAAATTTTGGCAACGCTTACAAACGCCTGACACCTTTTGAGCTAAGGTCCTTGTCCAAGGGGAAGGCTGTGTGTGGTGCTTGAAGTTATTTACATCCAAAGACTTTTTACTGATGATATGGCTGTTTTGATGATAGTTAATACCCGTCCTGTGGGTTGGAAGTTGAGGAGTGCTGGTGTAAGCTGTAGAGTGTTTGTTTGTGGACTCTATGTGAATAGGAGAAACAAGCAAACAAACAAAAAACACACTAGCCTACGTCAGGGAGGCGGAACTTGACATCTACTGCAATGCTGGCTAACTGCACCGTCGTCACTAACCTCCCGATCCCCAGGTGGGTAGCACACATCCCTAGTCGGTGGTCGCCTACTACCTAACGGAGTGGGTCACAAGTTTAGAAGGTTTTGGTTACATTTTCTGGGGTAATAAGACGGTGTTGAAATAAGTAACGAAGGAAATAATTATACGTGGGGGAAGGCTTGAGTTCGCAGCACTTGTTTATGTGTGAAACGACGGCGAGAGTTGGGTTAATCAGAATTATGCTCAATGATTATTTTGCATTGCGAATATATAGAACCGTGAGGACCAGAGACGATATTGGTTGCCAGACGCCCACAGATCACGCGCACCCTGGGAAAGGAGAGAGGGCGTATACAATAAAGAAACATCATAAGGCTTCTCGCATACCCATAAACGGCGGGAAGAGGCCGACATCCAAATGGGGAAGATGGTGTGTGGGTTGCTGGGTACGCCCCAGGTTTAAATGACGGCAGCGCGCCAAAAATTAAATGCCTTAACATCACGCCAAGGCTTAGATGTCCATGACGGGCTGTAGCTGTTGGGATGGCCCATATTGCTCATATTTCAAAATTTTGCTAATTTTACTTGCCCCAACGTTACACCTTTTTTCTCCTGGCTACCACCTTTGTATTCGAGTTATGTAGTGGTCTGAACTCCTGTCTCATCTGGTCCGTAACATCTAAAACGTCCAGACTGACGTGATGAAACCTAGGAAGGACAAGTGTTGGAGGGAAGGTCCGCTCGCTAGCCAACACCACCTACTCACAACAACGAATGCGAATGGGCATCCGGAGACTCCGTCCGCATGTGGGGTGCCGGACATTTGTAAAGAGAGGGGTTTTTGTGCAACGACAAATATAGGAAGGAACTGTTACATAATGTGACTAGAAAGGGTACTGGTATAACATATACGCCTTCCCATATCATCCACTCCCGAGTCATTATTATAGTACGTATAATTTCCACTCCCCCCAGTTATCATTGTACGAATGAAATACACTACCCTTGAATCATTTACATTCCTCCAGTTACTATCATACACAGAATGAGCACTTACCGTACTATTATAAGCTTAACTTACGAGAACACTAAAAGCATACAACATTTTAATATAAATGTCTAAAGTCACTTATCAGTACAGACGCCTATCAGATTCGATTACGTTAAACTATAAAAAGATCTATCATTTATCATGCAGTCACCCTTCCTAATCAACATATTCAACCAGTGCTAAAAACCATTACACTTACAGTATTGAATAGATCAGAACATATCTTCCGCCATTTAAACAATCGAAGAACTGCACTATCCATTAACGAATGATCCATTCCCCCGATTCCTGCTTCAGCTCAACTTGTTACTGTCAGTCCAAAATGCTCCACGTGTACGGCAAAACATTGGCTTTCCTTCATCCTCCATACCACTGGGACATCTTTGCTAGCTTTAGATAATACCTTTTAAAGTAATAAAGTAACACTGCTTGTCTGTCTTTACATCCATGTTCACAGTAAATTCTTAAGTTATATGCACGTTCAGGTCTCTAGGATATCACCAACAGTCAACGAAACACTGGCACCAACCACGTCACGGAAATCACTATCAGATGTTTGTATGGAAGGAGGGGGAGGTGGAATGCAACCAATACCATCATAATGTCCACTCACACTCTTCTGCATTGGCTGCCGACACACCTCCGCCTACAGTTGCCACTCAAGTTTTTTTTTAAGTAGTGCCAAATCTAAGTGGTAAAAATTACCATATAAGCACAAAAAGGCACCATATTCATAACATGAAAACATGCATTATTCATTAGCGTCGTGTTGTTTAACGTTGCCATACAAATATAAACAGACTCAAACGTCATCATGCCAGTGTGGACACACAACCTTCGCGAATGTTCCATGGAATAAAACAAGGAAATGGGTGATACGATAATGTTCCTCGTTACTTACTAACTTGTTGGTATCTATGAACAATAAATTTACAGAGCTATACTTTTGTTAGCGTTTTAGACCAGTTTTTACAAAGTTCCTTCCCACACAAACATTAAACAAACTCTCCATAAATGTAATTATAGGGGTACGTATTATCCTATATACTGGGAGAGTGCTTATATATTATATAGACTGGGGAGTAGATATTACATATATGGTATACACTGGGGAGTATTTATGTGTGATATTGACTGTGGAGTGGAAGTCCAGGGGACTGGAAATTATACATGAAGCAAGGACGGAGTGGTAGACTAGAGCAACATCGGTGCTCCACTGAACTGTGAATTAGGCGGTAACTTGGCAGTATGGACAGCTTACTATTTGGCTAACTTGGGCGGACCGAATTCAATATATCAATACTGTGTGCAACTCCATTGTTGTCTTTGTAGCTTTTCATTTCGGTAATCATTTGGCTTTTTAGTTTGTTCGTTAAAACGACTTTAATTTCTTAACACACTTCATGATTTGCTTTGAAATGACTCCCCACACTCTTTCCTCAGTACCTTAAGGAGGATGAGAGGGTATGTGGTCTTAAAACTATCCTTAACACCTGATGATCAAGATTCTTCCATCGGTGGTTGTAGCTCGATATTAAACCTTAATTACCCTGGCTAACTTGCACGGGGCAAGCGCCGAGACACAAACCAGTATTCCCCTTACGCCCAGGTCAACTGCAGGAAACTCCTGGGTAAAGATTAAACGTTTAGGAACATGACGGTGAAGTCCCTACCACAACTGATGGCGAATCAGAAGCCCTGGACGATTGCCAGTCCCCGGTCGTCGAGACTGATCTGACGCAGCCGCAGAGAGTGTCGGACCAGATCAGCAACAGTGAAAGAGATTCCGTAAAGACCCCCAGTCGGAAGAGCCTTCTTATTCTCTGTCCTCCTAAAGGAGAAAGGAGAAAAAGACGCTCCCTCCAATACGAGCCGCAACTGCATTACTCTCATTACAGCCTTAGTCAGAAGAAGATGGACCTCATCATTATTTTCTCCTGGTGCTTTGCGTGCGAGCAGAGACTCCAAGAACACACTTCGAAGCCCCGAGGTTCAACACCAATAGTCACTAATGAGTTTTACGTCGCATCATCGGTAACTAAGATGACCAAGGAGCTGGAGAGCCACAACATCGTGATATATTGCAGCTCTCGCGATGCACCGAAAGCCGTCGACAAAACTGAGCTTATTACCCACCTGTAGTGGGGTGAGTCCAAGACTGGTTTGTACTGGTGTCTGATGGACTTAAGACAGTTAACTTTGTTTGTGGCTCCTGCTCGTATTGCCCTCCACTGGAACGAACGAGACGATCAACAGGCAAAAGCTGACTGGGGCTGCATGTTTTGACATACGATATACTCTCCCACAGAACACTATGAAGCCCCCAGATTAAGAGGAAGTCTCTGAAGAACAAATAGAGACAAGAATGGGGATAGACCAGAGACGATAAAATGCAAAGATTTTCAAAGAAGACCCTGACAGCTGGGTGACCAACGATCATACACCAATCGACAAATAAAAGTAGTTCTAGCAAGGCTGAGGGTCGGACACAACGGACACACAAGACTGGTAGAGGTGGGTAACGGCAAGAGACCAAACCTTGATTCTGTGAAGAGTATCAAGTGCCACTGACCGTAGCCTAGGTAGTGGGAACGAGCGTAGTGTGTTGGTCGAGAACTATTGTCAAACGTTTTGTCTTGTGTCGCGATGGATCCTACTATATTAGATTTAATATATTTCTAGGATATATTATCATCAGATATGATTAAATGTATGAGTGATATATTTAAATCCTACTTTTGTAAAAGACTACAAACTGTTGATGATCAATATTGCTGACCCGGGTGATGATTTTGAAACAGATGATCGTGAGGAGGATTTGGTGTTATCAGGTTAAATGTTTCTTTGTACTGGCTGCAGACGTGTTGTTGCATCACGGAGTTTAAAGAACTGGTCCGTCCTCATGACAGCCACAGTGTTGTGGGGGAGGGGGCAGGGGTGCGGCGCCCCCGTTGGTCTCGAGCAAAGGGTTGGCACATTGGGAACAGTCTCAGCATTTTCCTCACTCGTCGGATTTTCATTTGATACGTCATAACACCAGGTAAAGAAAACGTATAGTTTTCTGTGGCATATGATACAGAGTCAATAATAATATCCTCATTTTGCGCCCCACACTAGCTATCTGTTGCATACTTAACAAGCTTTTTATTCTACGTAAAGCTGAGATACAGGTGAGGTGTGTGTCTTTCTCGTAGCCAGGCCAGCTGCCCCTGTACCAGGTATCTGCCCACCACTGTCGTCACAGCCACACTCTAGAGGACGTCCGTGAGCCGTCTCCCTGTAGCGTGAGCGCCACCTCCCGCCCACCGCTCGGGCCAGCGTTGTGTCCACTCTAAGCTTCACAGTTGAAAACTTTACCCTTATGTCCTTGTTAATGTTGTGAGAATTTTGTCTTGCTCCTACTTACCCATGCGCACCCTCACATGTGCATGTACGTAAGTACAAGAGTGTCTAGGGTACTTCCGACGGTTTCTGGGTAAAGTCTTTAAAGTTGATTTTCTGCCGCCATCTGTGGCACAGTACAGCTCGGCGAAGGAGGTAATGTCCATGATCCCGGCGGTGGGTCGTATAATGTGTTACTTCTAGATCTAGTTGCCAGGATCAGGTTTCACCAGTAGGGCTGGTGGCGGGTGTACAGTCACAGAGGTCAAACTCCACCATCAGGGCTGTAGTGGTGAAGTGTCTGTGCTAAGGACATAAGTCTAAGGTCAGACTGCACACCATCAGGGCCTTTGATAAAATGTCATTGCCAAGGACATAGTTCTCTAAGGTCAGGGCTTGGTGGGAAGGCGCTCGTGGTTAGGAGACACAGCTCTATGGTCAGGCTCCATCGTCAGGCAAGTGGCAAGGGCGTCCGAGTCAAGGACATAGTTCTAGAGGTCAGGCTTCACCACCACAGCTGGTGGCAGAGTGATCGTGCCAAGGACACAGTCCTAACGTCCGTGTATATCTATCTATCTATCTATCTATCTATCTATCTATCTATATATATATATATATATATATATATATATATAT
>JAYMFT010406816.1:0-18517 GCA_038088735.1 Panulirus argus | reverse complement strand
GAGGAGAGAGGGAGAGAGAGAGAGAGAGAGAGAGAGAGAGAGAGAGAGCAGCAATACTGACAGGGAGGGCAAAATATGATTCCAAGCATCACTTTAATGCTATGTCTAGGCTACTGTCTTTAACATATTATCTGATACATATACTTTTCCAGCCTGCCCTTGATTACAAATTTATGTCTATCTACCTATCTGTATCTCTGATGCCTGTTCCCACATGGAACTCCCTCAATTTGTTGGACATGGTAATAGAGTCTCCATAACTAGTGAACTTCAGTGCCACTACTTTTACTCAAATAAAACCACTTAGTTATAGAGTTTTCAATAATATAAGCAGACGAGCTGTCTGTATACTCTTTCTCTGACATAAAACTGGAAAGAATAGGCGTTACAAATTATCTGTAACACTTCACTGATGGACAGCATTTAGTAGCATTCTAAAAACCCTTACGACCAAACACTATAATGTGATGATCACTTTAGAATGCTGCATCACAAACTATCTGATATTTTGTTGCCAAGGAAACTGCTACTTTATTCAGTGGGAAATTTATAAATCTTAGGCTACTGAATTGAATTGAATCTTCTTCCTTATACATATAGTCATTAATGAATATCTCTAACTCCTGATTCACAGTAACAAGTATGTTTACATCTACAGCTGATGCACTTGATGTGGGTACAGAAAAACATACTATATGAATGTAAGCATCCAAAAATGTATAAAAATGATGCTTTTACAATGACACTTTCCCTACTAACCTGTGTTAAAGGTAGATCTTTGATGCTTTCATTGCCTGATGAAGTAGAATGAGCTGCACCTGAGTGGCTAGACATGTTGGATACTTGAGATAGGGATGCAGAACACACACGATCAGAATGTTCCCGCCGAGACTCTGGGCCAGTTCTTGGGATTTCTATGGTGGCTGTACCAGGAGCCGAGCTGCTGCTTGGGCCAGCTCCACTGCCTGCTGATGCTGTTGGGCCATTCATCCCACATGGTGCACCTCCCTCATGTCTTCCACTTCCCTCTGCCTGCTGTCCAAAACCTTTCCTTTTCACTGCTCTGTTGAATATAGGAGAATATGCTGATAATATGGGACATGATAATGAGGTCCATGATTAATTTGGCAAAAGATGAGGACTAATCTAATCTTTACATTAGCCTCTGTGAAAAGCAATTTATTTTCTTAGTTAAATGGCCTCTGTGAAGAGAGCAATGTACTTTCTAAGTTAAAGATGCATAGTTTAAGTTACATGCCTAGCACCACTTGCAGACATGGGCCACTAAAAAGTAAAAATGTGAATCAAAACTAACCTCAAAGCAACATTTTCTTGGCCAGCCTCAAACATAATGAAGCCCATGCGGTCATCCTCCATGACAGGAGTCCCACTAGAGCCACCATTATCACCATCATCTCCACGACCACATCGCCGAAAGCTAAACAGCACCTAGAGAGAGAGAGAGCAGTGATTTTAACAGTTTTCTTCATATATAGAACTCATCTTTATCCAACTGAACTGTCTAAACAATGAAAGTGTTACATGCTTTTATTCAATTATAAATTAATGAAATGTATCCTACATGGAGTAAAGAAATTCATACAATAAAAAATCCAGTGAAGAGGATATTAAAGGTCAGACATCTGACAACCACAACAGCTTACATACGTCATGCAATTTGTTTGACTGTTTCTGTTAAGTGCCCATCAGCAAGACTAAATAAATTGTAGGCTTTTGATTCCAATCTTATCTAAAGAGAAAAGGACGAAGAACCACTGTAGATATGTACACAGTGGTTAAAATAAAGAGTTATGAGAGTTATGTGATGTTAGAGTTATGTATTATAAAAACAGTAAGAGTCTGTAGACTGATTTCAGCCACCTACAAGCATACACCATAAAACACAAAGAAAAGATAGCAACAAAGGTAAAGGAAGAGAGCATGAAAGCCATTGCAGCGCTCGCTCACTGTGTTGCAGTCACTATCCCTCTTGGCATCCAAGTGGTAGTACCTTCCTGGTTGGAGGCTTCATGCAAAAACACAAACTACCTAAACATGTTCAAGACACATACTTATACACAGTAAGAAGTTCTTAAGTACCATTTCTCTACACGTTACAACATTTTGTCATCACAACTTCAATATTATCAGAGACTTATTTTGTAACTCAATCTCATTAAGATTTCTCCATGTCTCCTATCTACTCAACTTTTCTTCTTCAATAATCAATTTCAGCTTCAAGTTTAAAAAAATCATAATTCATAATACTGTACTAATATCATCCCTAAGGAAATGGAGAAAGAATACTATCCATGCATCTTCTGCATGTCCTAGGTGACTACAAGGGGCACGAGCTGCAGGTTAGAAATCCTTCCCTTCCATTGCATGTATCCACTTTTGGGGGAATATATAGTTCTTGCAAATATGAATATATATCACAAATGAAAAGCAACTAAACATTTTTGCTTTTTAGTTTTCCCAGCTATGACTTATATACACTTTATCACACAGTTTCCCTTCTTTCATATCATTTACTGAAATCAATTACATCATCCACGAAGATGCAATTCTTATGCTTAAAAGAGCCTGATGAAACCAAAAATTCCCTTTTTAAATATCAAAGTATACTTACAAGATGATGGATAGTATTATGACCCTAGATCCTTACCTTAGACCTATGATTGGGTATAGCTGTGACACTGGCATCCTTGAGAAGTGCACTCTCATTCTTCAAGCGTCGTAATTGCACATGCACCTTATTCACATCAACTGACACCATATTTTCCTCTTGCTGTCGCTCAGAAGTCTCAATGTACACTGGTTCTGCCAACAAATCCACTGTCTGTCTGGTTTTTGACTTGCTCTAGGGATAATAAATATAAATGTTAGCAACAGCATTTTGATACAGAGGTATTACTGGGTTCTGCCAGTTTAAAGTTACAATGCAAGTGAGAAGTCACCTTTGCTGTGCACCATACATTTTGTCTCCTACATGAAGAGCAATAAAAAGTCAGAAATCCCATGGGCAGCATCATTTCCTTGCAATGAACTCCAGTATAATAATATATAGATACCTTGACATTTGAATGTTAAACCTTCAGTGTTGTGTGTCTTGTATATAAACGTCTTTGAAAATTAGCAAAAACTCATAATCCTATATCAAACCTGGCCAACCCACTAATGAAGGAACGAGTCCACATTCATCAGGACTAATGTTTGATGCAAATCTATTATATTCGCTGTTATGGTCATGAAAAGTCACACTCAGTGTACGACACATCTCATAGTTATATCTTGGTAATGAACACTGATTTTTCCCCAATGTTCTCATGAACATACTTAAGCTGGTAGTACTTTCAAAGTCTGCTGTCAGATAGAAATGACAATTCAGATTTACTTCACATTCACTAGAAATATTAGAACATCGAAGCAGTAAATCTCTGACAAGCAACTTTTGACAAATCATGAACCACGGTAGTTTGTTGAGAATCATTGCATTTTCACCCTTTAAGTATGAATACCAAGACAACAATACTGTATCACATACACATCATAACTTCCATAAATAATTCACTACCTAAACCCCTTTAAACTAAGTTTTACTAAAATATGAAGCCCATTTGGATTTTCTTCCATTCTGATAAACAACATTCAATGTGATTATTGGCTGGCATTAGCTTGCAAAATAATTTTCCCATACAGGAGAGTGGAGATGGGAGATGACCAACTGGATTGATGTTGTATGCTTCACTAAGCATTTACTGGTTGGTATACATACGTTCAGTTATTTGAAAAGGTGGATACTTTGCTGGAGTGGTTTGTGTTTGCTATATCTAGATACAACTGCTATGACTAGACAGGACAATTTACACTGGATCCTTCTAATGCTGCTGAGTAAAAAAAAAAAGACATCACAGGATAGAATTTCATCCAAGCTCTTGATGGAATAAATTTGTCATTAATTCACTGTTTCACTTGAACCACTATTATCTACCTACTGATCAACCTTTAAGTTTGCAGCAATATTTAATTGGAAAACATAATGAGAATTTACCTTTTTCTGCATCACAGGATCATGTGGGTTCCTCATGTACATCTGAACTGACTTCTTGGACTGGTGACCTGAGTAAAACTGAAGGCTAATATTGTCAAGACACACTGAGAAGAGAGACACACATGTAAGGTCTCGGATATTGTCTAGAGCAGAAAAGGAGATTACTTCTTCCACTACTGAAGCCTGAAGTAGGGTTACATTTATCTGAAATTAATGAAACCAATCAATATATGCATAAAGAAATGTGAATGGACCAACCCAGAACAAGAGAGATGAGATAGAAGGACACAAGAAATACATAAGAAATGGATAATGATAATGAAATAATGAGTGGATATAAAGGTTTAATATGTAGTAAAAGTCTCTGAGGAAAACTGTAGAAAGAACCCTATAGGCATCTGAGTAAGCACTTGATTGGTAAGTGGTTAAAACAGCTTTATCCTCCCAAATGAAGTACATCAGTGAGGATTTACCTTATACAACCATCATAAAGCATATGAACTTGGCATAAGTTTGTTCACAAGACTTGAGGATCATACACAGAATTACCCATACCTATGATATTTGGGCTTATTACTGTCATGAATCAAGAAATGGTTTTCTGAAGAAGAAAAAGAAAAAGAGAAGTGAAAATAAATGGATACTCATATGGTTATACCTATGATAGATATATGAGCTTTACTCCTTCAAAATCTACACTTATCTATGGACAGGGCCCCCTGAGCATCTGACAGGACATTTGCATCAAGAAGGAATTTACGAGAAAAACCTCAGGAAAACTAAAGAAGGAATCTATCCTTAATGACCACCCTCTTCTAAAGGTGGCATACTTTAAACCAAATAAGAATGGTCAACTAGATTAAATAGAGGGTATCCTTGAAAAAAGGAAGCATGTTTGTTTGTTATATGTCAAAAATTCCCTTTCCTAATCTCAACCAATGAAAGGTTTCTTAAGAAAGCCAAAGCAGAAATCACAATCATTCCACTATGGACTCTAGTGGAGAGACCTGATTAGGAATGGAGAGCCAATTCTTTGATTTAATCAGAAATGTAAATAGCTTATGAATATTCAAATATGGAACCTGAAAGAACAAACAAATATTCTGCATAGTTTTCTGGGAGACCAAAAAATCATAGATAATCTTTGTTACACGAAAACAATAATGTTCAAAACGAAAAATTTTCCAGGACTGTATAAAAATGAGTTTATCTTTAGAATGAGCTGTCTCATTTTTAGCAGGAAAGTTTAGGTTTGCAGAAACTTTTATCCATAAAAGATTTTAAAGTTGCAGGTCACAGGTCAAGATATATGATGCTGTAAATAAATAAATAAATAAATAAATAAACAAATAAATAATGGGTTCTTGGATTTAGGCAGCCACTCAGTTGTGTGACTGTCTGCACAAGATAATACAGTGGTATTACTGGACTCAGCCCATAAGTGGCAACACCATGAGCACGAGGTCATCTCTGATGAGGCTGTATCATCATTACTGGACAGAAAAGAGCACAGTGAAGTTGAAGATCCATCCTAAGTGAACCAAACTTCCACTATTCTTATGTGGAGCAGAACTTCAAATTTGCTTTTGCCCTGGTTCAGTTCACAGGCAGCATATCACCCACACACACCATACTATTTCTATTCATTCTAATCACAGCATGCCTTTCACCATTCTGAATGTCAAAGGCTCAATACTACTTCTTGGTCTCCTCCTCTCCTTTGCCTCCACTTCTGATAAATGGATCCCCTCAGTCTGTCTTTCTTTGTTCCTTCACTTCATAAAAGGATACCATTTCAGCTCATCATGGTTAGGCCTCTCAATCAAACTGCACTGGCTATCAAAGACTAATGCCTAACACTGAACATAAAAGCAACAAGGTCTTCACAGACTTTACAATTCGATATTATAGAAGCAAATATCACTGTTAGCAATAAACTGTTGTACTTCCTAAAAAATCTTGTTGCAAGTTTGACTGAAAATCTAAAAAAAAGTCTAAATGAAATATAAAAACAAACAGTACAGCATGAAGCAGCCACAATACAGTAAAGAACAATAACAAACTCCATATATGGAAGTTCAGCCCAGTTAATGGTTTTATCTCTTAGTAAACTAAATGTTTTACTGGGAACTTAAAAAGTATGTAGTAGAAATCCTCACCCTCGGCACTGTGACCTGTCCCTGCATCTGCTGAAAACAACTCTCTTGGTAGGTTGTGCTTAGCACTGCTGACTGCTCTGGGGTTCCGGCCACCTTTTTGTCTCTCAGCCGTGACCAGTACATGTAACGCTTTTTCTTCAATGTGTTCTGGCCAGCAACATTGGACAATGATCTCATATGAGCATGATTGATAATGGACAGTGGGTGGAGACTCTCAAGAACTGGAGTTAAAGCCTGCCGGATAAAGAAAAGAAGATGAAGAAGAATTTTCTTTCGTAATTGCCATTTCCCATGTCAGCAAGGTACCACCAGGAAACAAATGAAGAAAGACACATCCACTCACATACACATATATTTACATATATACACATACATGTACATATACTTTTTTCATACATATTTGCCATTTCCTGCGTTAGCGAGGTAGCATTAAGAACAGAGGACTGAGCCTTAGAGGGAAAATTCTCACTTGGCCCCCTTCTCTGTTCCATCTTTTGGAAAAGTAAAAACATGATGGGAAGATTTCCAGCCCCCCGCTCCCTCCCCTTTTAGTCGCCTTTTATGACATGCAGGGAATACGTTGGAAGTATTCTTTCTACCCTATCCCCAGGGATATATACATATACATATATATTTATTTATCAATTTCATCATACTTGATTGCTGTTTCCTGCATTAGCGAGGTAGTGCCAGGAAACAAATGAAGAAAGATCCATTCACTCACATACACACATATATACATACATGTACATATATGCACAGTACATACATATACATACCAACATATTCATATATACATGCATATACATACACATACATATACACATATACACATGTACATATTCATACTTGCTCGCCCCCATCCAATCTTGATGCCATTCCGCCCCACAGGAAATAGCATCGCCACCCCCTGCGTCAGTGAGGAAGCGCCAGGAGACAGACGAAACGGCCATATTTGCTCACACTCAGTCTCTAGCTGTTACGTGTAATGCACTGAAACCACAGCTCCCTTTCTACATCCAGGCCCCACAGACCTTTCCATGGTTTACACAAGACACTTCACATGCCCTGGTTCAGTCCATTGACAGTATGTTGACCCCGGTATACCACATCATTCCATTTCACTCTATTCCGTGCACGCCTTTCACCCTCCTGCATGTTCAGGCACCAACCGCTCAAAATCCCTTTTTTTTCACTCCATCCTTCCACCTTCAATTTCGTCTCCTGCTTCTTCTTGTTCCCTCCACCTCTGAAACATATATCCTCTATGTCAACCTTTCCTCACTCATTCTCTCCATATGTCCAAACCATTTCAATGCACCCCTCTTCTGCTCTCTCAATAACACTCTTTTTATTACCACACATCCCTCTTACCTTTACATTACTTATCCAATCAAACCACCCCACACCACACATTTTCCTTAAACATTTCATTTCCAACACATCTACCCTCCTCCATACAACCCTATCTATAGCCCATGACTCACAACCATATAATATTGTTGGAACTACTATTCCTTCAATGTCACATACAAATCCATCTGTTCTTCTAAGTATTTCTCACACACATTCTTCAAAGTAAACATCTGATCCACACATCCTCTACTGCTTCTGAAACCACACTTCTCCCCAATCTGATGCTGTTACATTGGCAAACAACAACTAATTCCCTTCTCAGACCCTCTCTTCCCTAACAGACTGCATACTTGCCCCTCTCTCTAAGACTCTTGCATTCATCTCCCTCACCACTCCATCCATAAACAAATTAAACAATCATGGTGACATCATACATCCCTGCTGCAGACCACCCTTCACTGGGAACCATTCACTCCCCTTTCTCCCTTCATCCTTGACAAAAAATTCTCACTGCTTCTAGTAGCTTACCTTCCACACCATATATTCTTAAGACCTTCCACAAAGTATCTCTATCAACGCCATCATATGCCTTCTCCAGATCCATATATGCCACATACAAATCCATCTGTTTTTCTATGTATTTCTCACACACATTCTTCAAAGCAAACATCTGATCCACACATCCTCTACTGCTTCTGAAACCACACTTCTCCCCAATCTTATGCTCAGTACATGCCTTCACACTCTCAATCAATACCCTCCCATACAATTTACAAGGTATACTCAACAAACTTATGCCTCTGTAGTTTAAACAATCATCTTTATCCCCTTTGTCTTTATACAATAGCACTATACATGCATTCTGCCAATCCTCAGGCACCTCACCATGATCCATACATAAACTGAATCTCCTTACCAACCAATAAACAACACTGTTACCCCTTTCTTAATAAATTCAACTGCAATACCATCCATTCCTGCCATTTCCAGCGATAGTGAGGTGGCATCAAGAACTGATAACTTAGCCTTACAGGAAAAACTTCATACAGGTATTCAAAATTATAAGACTTTAACAATCTGTGACAACTCTTGAAGGCTAGATCAGTTCGATCTCACCTGTATCAACAATAACAAGTTCATAGCAAACACTTTACTTCAGAACAAATTACTTTTTCTTAAAGAAGACTATTAACATGGGGAAATATTTCCTACATAGCCAACCCCAGAAGTCCTCAATGGTCTGCTTTTGTTTGTTTTCCCCTGTATTTTTTTAACTAATCCCTCAGGGTATAACAACTTGTGAAGATTTTATTTTTCTAAAATAAATTTCCATTTGCATGATACCTCAAGGAAAAGCTGTGCAGATTCCAGGCCCATTGGGGAGAGCATGATGTCCACATCTTTTTTAAGCTTGATGACCACAGTGGTGCGGGTAGTGTTGGCATCGCACACACCACCAACCACATCCTGCAAATATCACATAAATTCCAAACTTCGTTATTGTTTCCTTATAAGTTCCTACTACTGAAGAAGTTCAGTATTTCCCCTACTCTCTACATGCTTCCCTCTTACACTACAAAGCATATTGCCTAATCACTACCCCAGCTCAATTTCTGACATACTCAATCACCTAAGTATAGAGCAATCCAGTGTAAAGCCATGTCAAAGAACTTTTTGCTTTAGAGGAGTCCATCCTGTCTCTGCTACTGAGTGTAGCACTGCCTTGGGCTGCAGGAACTCCAGGAAAAGGGGTCTGGATGTTAACCAGGATCCATTCAAAAATAGTCTCTGGATAATCATTAATGATTCAATTATACATATTCCGGTACATATTCAATCTTTCTATTCTGGAGTCTCGTCATGAAAACAAGTCTAAATCACGGCTGGGCCCAAACTGAAATACGAAGAGGGTTAATAAGGAGAAATAAAAAAAAGGGAAAACATGAATTTTTTGAGAAATGGAAAACCTGCCTTTGAAAAAGGGCCATGTCATAATTGTTAGGAAAGACATGAATGAGTAGAGACTTCCACAGCTTCAAAGTGTAGGGAAAGAAACAGGTACCACCCTTGAGTTACACACAACCACAGAGGAATCATTTAATGCAGCTTGCTGAGTACAATGTGGATTAGCTAATTGTGGGGCATACAAACAGCCAGCTCTTGAGAGCAAAAGCCAAAGAAATACCAGTTAAAGAGGGAAAGCGAACCAACACTGCAGTGTAAGGCAAGTGGTAAAGTTGTTTTGTTAGACAGGGAGAGCTGATGAGTCAGACTGGTGTAGACTTGACTCTGTCCAGTAAGAAGAGAGAGTAATACCTCTCCAGATGTGACAGTGGTACTCCAAACAAGGATGGATCAATCCTTTGTATACAAAGAGCAACTGTTTACAAAAAAAGAATTTATGGAATCTAAACAGGATTCCCAGTTTCTTAGAGGAGGACTTAGCTGTTTGTTTAATGTGAGGTTTCCAAAATGGTTAGAAGTTAACAGTGATACTAAGTACGTTCACTGCATAAAGTGGCGGAATTACAAATCCAGTAAAAGAGAAGGAAAAATGGAGAAGGGTTTAGGAGAAACAGATGGGCAGCATTGGATTTAGCATGTATTAAACTCAACTAAGTTCTGTCTATCCTGTTAAGATATCATTTACAAATCTGAGTTAAAATGGAAGTCTTGTTGAGATGAGATGCAGAGCAAGTGAAAAAGAGAGGAGCAGACTTAAAGGAAGTGGAGGAGTTCAGTGCTGAGTCATCAGCACATGGGTACATTTGGCTAAATATTAAAAGAAAATATTGATAATAGCAGCAAGAGTGTAGGAGACAAGACTGAACCTTAAGGTACTCTTCCACATAAAATGCAACAATTGGACAATTCAGAATTAAAAACGTCTGAAACACTTGACAGTTTGGCTCTACAAGATTTATATAAGTGATACTATTTTTCAGAAATCATATGTACTAACTTGTCAATAAATCATTGAGTTGCAGTTTTGTTTACCTGTGAATCTTCATGATTCTGGTCTTCCTGTGTGTCACCCCAGGTAAATATGGGTGTATCCCAGGTGTACGGGTGCGATGGGGTACGACCTGAGGCTGGGGGTGGTGACCGAGATGGACCATGTCTTCCACCTTCCACCATTCGTATGGCAGTGAATCCTTCACTGATTTTCTCAAACATGGGTGTGTGGGATCCTGGAGGTCGGCCACTGCGTGACTGAAAGCTGGGCATAGCAGCATCCCAATTGAGGCACCGCAACTGAAGCAAAACAAAGTCAGAATAAATTATAATTTGCTTTTCTAGCCTAAGTAAAGCAGTGTTAGGTACAGTAAAATGAGGATATGAGTACAAAACTCTTCACCTGGATCCTTATGTTCTGGACCCTCTCACTGTATTTCACTACTGGCTGGGGATTGGGACATGGTTATGTGGTACTCAGAGCTATCTCAACAACATCCTTCCACAAAAACTCTTCATTTCTTTCTCGTTTCATCAGAGGAAAGCTGAGGCCTGTTTCACTTGCTTGCGTTTTTTTTTTTTTTTCATTCTTACATGATATTCTTTAGTTTCTTTAAAGAAAAACTAATTTTCCCTTCACCTGAAAAACACCCATTTTTCAGAAAACCAGGAATTTCAAATGCCTGCTTGAGGGATTAGATAATGAAAGAAATGTAAAACACAAATGAAAACATCTATTCAATATTGATTTACATCATACCTGAGTCATATGGTTGATGTATGATGACATAAGTAAAGGGGACTCGGTGATGGGTTTGTTGAGCTGCATATGGAGATCCACAAGAGCTATGTCCTCCTGAGATGACACTGCTGAAATAAATGAAGTGCTGGATACACTTCCCATCTCTGAGCTGCTGTCTCCACTGCAGTCTAGTGATGCCTACAAATGAATAACATAATAATTAACACAGCCAGCTTCCAAGTTAAAAAAATGACTAATTTTATTTCATCACCAAGCATTCTTCTAAGTGAGAGGGTTTGCTTAATCAGGAGAACATAGTATGGTGAGAGTATATGATTATGCATATACAGTGAAAACACTACTGGAACTCTGCTTTAACCTAGATAAGTGTCATGATTTTGCTAGCTGCATATGATTACGAACTATGTATAATGTATAAAAAAAACTCTAAATGTTAACCTTAACTTCAATGCAAGATTCAAAGTACTGGATATCAACAGATATCAATTGTGAAAAGTCACATGAAAAGAAAAGTGCAACAGAAATCAACCTTGGAGAGCAAGATGACAACTGAGTCTATTAAGTACAGGCTAGCAGCTAGAGTAAAAGCTTATGTATAATAATTTCTAACAAATAAACATTTGTTGATAACAAGTAATATCGCTTCAAATTCTGAAACACTGTGATAACGTGACCAATCTGTTTCTTTACTTTGCATCAGCAACAAATTTTCAAGTTAGAGAAACATTTTGAATTCTCTTTAAGTATGACACACCAGCAAAGCTATGGTACATGAATACTTATCAAATCTAAAATATGAAGTCATATGTTCATCTTTTCCTTAAAGAATTCATTACTTCTCATTTAACAAGTACTAAAACAAAACAAAAAAACTTAAAATACAGCCTTCTTTTCTCAGCAGTCTATGGGGAACAAAGATACAATTACCTGAATTCTGTCTGCTTTCTTTAAGGCTCTCATAGGACGATCACTCTCCCATGCTTTTGAAGATTCAGAACCAACTGAGTGTATCAATGATGCCTGACTGTGGTCCAGACATGGGCTCTGTCCACTACTGCTGCAGCTACTGTTGCTTCTGCTACTATTGTTTCGACTCCTACTACGAGAGCTAGGACGGTGTTTGCGCCCCTCCTCAACACTAAAAAAGCAAAAAAAAAATCCCAGACTATAAAGATTCAACTTTTGTAACTTAAAAAAAGGAAGTTATCTTCACTATTTTCACACTACAAAAATGCAGATGAATTAGTATACTTCAACCCTGACTATTCAGTGTAATTTTTGTGCACAATGTGGTTCAAATATTTAACATCCGGATACTATTATGCACAAAAACTTTCATCAAGCCAAAGAAAACATGAAAGTACATACACTAACTGAAACGTATTGTCATAATATGCTGAAAAGCATTTCCTGGGCATAACTTTGGACTTCCATAGTGGTCACATCTTTAATATTTCATTGAAAAGTGCTTAGTTTTTGCTTTAGGCAGTTTTTTAATTATCCTTCATCATGTTTCTTGTACCAAAATGATATAATTCTGGTGTACCTAAATGAAACAATATCCATCTATCTATCTATCTATCTATCTATCTATATATCTATCTATATATCTATATATCTATATATATATGTATATATGTATAGGTTGATATGTATATATATATGTATGGTGCATATGTGTGCATGTATGTATATATGTGTGTATGCGGGGGGATGGGGTATTTTTTTTCTTCGTCTGTTTCCTGGCGCTACCTCGCTGATGCGGGAAACAGCAATCAAGTATAGTAAAATAATAAATAAATATATATATATATCCCTAGGGATATGGGAGAAAGAACACTTCCTATGTATTCCCTGCATGTCATAGAAAGCAACTAAAAGAGGTGGGAGTGAGGGGCTGGAAATTCCCCCCCTCCAGTTTTTACTTTTCCAAAAGAAGGAATAGAGAAGGGGGGCCAAGTGAGGATTTCCCCTTTAAGGCTTAGCCCTCTGTTCTTGATGCTACATCGCTAACTCAGGAACTGGTGAATATGTATGAAAAGAAAAAAAATAATTATATACAAGTACATTTATCAACGATTTGCTAGCTGCTTGTGTGGCCCTACCATTAGCTGCTGCATCATATGATTACTTTGTGGCCATTAGCAACTAAAGGGAGGGCCATTTTGATAAATTTCTTTTCCTTAACCTCGAAGTTTTGGAACTCTGTATCCTCTAATGTTCTTCGCAGTGAATATGACCTAGCACATTGTATCCTCTCATGTTCTTCCCAATGAATATGACCTAGCACATTGTATCCCCTAATGTTCTTCCCAATGAATATGACCTAGCACATCTCAAGACAGGTTCTTTTCACTTCCTCCAGAATTCATAAGTACTCTCTCTTGTCTCTTCTTTTTCCTGTTCATTAACCTCTCTATATTTCAATTAAGGCCCGGCCTTGATGTGGACTCTTGTCCATGACTGTATCCTTCATCGTAAAAAAAAGATCAGCATGTCAAAAATAATTCATTTAATATGTCTCCCTTGAATGTATTTTTTCTGGTCATCATGCCTTATCTTAAAATTTTTAGATTATGTACATTTGAAAAATCACAACCTAAAGTGCAAAACCTCATGGTTTTTTCTAGTAACAAGTAAATTTTAAGGCCTTGTATGAATGTCTACAATATTCTGAAATGCACTCCTCAATTAAGAACATAAATTCCAGTGAAAAGTAAAGTAATTGAAAGGCAAATAGGGTATAATGAGTAATCAGTCAATATTTTATTACAACATGCATGAATGATGATGCTATTAAATTTCATTATTAGCAATTCTTTCTTTATTGAAGAGATGACCTACTTTTAACTCAAGAAAACCCATTCATTTTTGGGATGTAACAAATTTACAAACTAGATTAGTGAAATTGTAAAAGGATTTCAGGCATGACAAGCATCAAGAAACTCATATGGCAAATACTTTACTTTCGTGATGCAAATGATATACAATGCTTCACCAGAGGATGGGAATAAGAGGATTTAGTTTTTCAAACAACACCTAAGTGGCACTCCAGTTTATTGTACATTGAAGTAGTCACAATTCCCAATTCCACAAAGCTTGATGGTGTTTCTCTACACCTTCAGTTATGTAAGACATCCATGTGGCTTCTCCACATTTTCTTTTAACGTAAGACACCCATATGGGTTTTCCACATTTCCAGTTACATAAAACATGCACATGGCTTCTCCACATTTTCACTTAAGACACTAGTAACTGAAAATGCAAAATCATGGAAGACATGAAAATAATAACAAAGGCAGTGAAACAATATTAGCTTTATTGCCACTAAATTGATGTAAGAAGTACATGGAAATACTGTAGCAACAATGACCTGTCATGCACAAACTTTGAAGACATTTGTGACATGCAATGTCATGGGTTTGATGAAAAAAATCACACACGCTTCAGCTCATCAGATATCCTCTGCAAAAAGAGAGAGACTTTTGTAGGTGACACAATACTTCACATACCTTTATTTCAATAAAGCCAAAAATATGGTAAGTAAATAAGTTATTTGATTTTTCAATAGCCTAATAAAGATACCTAATGATGGAAGTTGGAAATGCTAGCTGAACTTACGGCAGTTTGATCTTCATGAATGCATAACATGCAATGGCTGCAATGATGATGCAAGCAAATCCTATAATGATGAGGAGAATACGGTTGAGTTTGGGCGTAGAGGGGGCATGGGTCTGGTCAAGCACAATGAAACCAATGCCACCCAAGGCAAACATGAAGGAAGATGCCAACCCCTCCATGATGTACTGGCCATTTACTCGATATGCCATAAAAGCAACCTGAAAGAAAATGCAGTTAACACACATTTGAAAACATGATATTTATACAGGGTATGAACAGTTTTCAGTAGTGATGATAGTGATAAACTTATCTATATTCTTTTCTTATTGAAAATTTTTTTGTGGTACTTACTGGACGTGAATGGCCATGCTCATCTGTGGTGGAGCCAACACTGGGAGGCTCAACGATAACATCATAAATTATACCTGAAGAATAAAAAAAAATTTCTTTTATCACATAGAATTACTATAAATGTGCATAAAGCAGCTATTGTACTATGTGATATAGTGCCTAAAAAATGACAAAAGAATGTCCTTTGATCACTTAATAAAGTTCTTTGGCAGTGGCAGTTCACGTAACTGCAAATTAGAGGGATTCATGTGTCATGATCAGAAAATTACAAATGATGATTATATACTCAGCCATACAATACGTATAGGAAGACATTTTAATGCAAAGCAGACACTTGAACATAAAATCCATGTGACTGCTCTCTCGAGTAATGAAAATTATCTAAATTTTAATTAAATTCTTTCAATTCTCTGATCACGTGGTTTTCAACAGACATCACTGCTAACACTGCCAATCTGTCACTCATCACAGCGGGAAAAGTTTTATTTCTGTTCAAGGTAGAAAAGCAGCTTTCTCCTACTGTTGTAATGTGTGCTGTTATTACTCTTTTTAAACTTTATAGTTTTAGAGAATGTTGAATGCTGTCATTCATAAATCTTCAAGTCCAAAAGATATGTGCAGCATAAATCATCTCTTGTGTACAATTCTTACACTTCACAGTTCACCAAATTCAGTTCCTAGTTTGTCTGACAAGTGCTGAGGCTACTCATAGATGTTACAAGATTGGATACGATGAGACACATCAAGAGAGGATTTAAGTGATACATGTTTAGTAGAAATTAAAAAAAAAAAAAAAAAATAAGCAACAGGTCAAAAACAAAGAACAGAAGGCATAAATATGTCAAGAAGGAAGATGTCTAGCAGGACTTCCTAAAATAGAATGGACTGAGGGCATCAAGTGCTCACTTGAAAGAAGGAAGATACACAAGGAAATTGTAAAAAACAGAGTACAAGGATATGAGAGTACGATTATAGGATGAATGAAGATTGATTGTGAACTCTGTGAATGACAGACCTTCATAAGTCTATCTAGTGTCTGGTGAGAAAGGTGCAGGCATATAGAACCTCTGCCTGCACAATGATGAGGCTCCAGCTCAGCAGCTCCTATACATAAGCCCTTACTCTCCTTTGGCTAACAACTACATCAACATGCAGATTGTGAGAATACTGTAATATGTATCTTTCCACAATTAATGTATAATTCTTGTATTTCAATAAGCCCAAATTCCATAACAGTTATAGCATAAAACTTGAGATCAACACGTATTCCTTTATGTAATCTTAAATAAGTTCAGTATAAGAAACTTAGAGATTAATACATCATCAATACTCAGAGAAACTGCCATAAAGAGGACCTGTTACATAAAAAAACATTGCTAAAAATATAAAAGCTTGTCAGTATATTTTTTTTTTTACGCTGAAGGCTCCACTTCCCGTTGATTTTGTGAAGAGACTAGCCAATATGATGACTGACCACTAGGATCCCTTCTCTGTTCCTTGAACAACAAAGCTGTGGAATTCTGTGGAGTCTTTTGTCTTCTTCCCTTCCTATAACTTTTCCACTTTTAAGGGTCACATCTACAAACACCTACAGAGATATAACCGATAACATTCTTTTTCTTGGACTCTAGTTTCCTTCGTCTGGGATGGCCTTGAGTAAGGCATGTTTCTGCCCATGAAATGTCAGTTACTATATTTAAGTTGGTTTGTTCTGTCATTCCAGTGCTGTGTTTAAACAAATCAGTAACAATTGTGAAACATGATTTGTTGCATGATATGTAATAAAACAACACCAAATATGGTGACAGTAGTAGTTTATGTATATCATAGAAACTGTTGGATTAGGTTAGGTGAAAATAGATTTAACAATTGTCAATTAAGAAATCTCTATTTTTTAAATTTAAGCCTCACAGTAGTTCTAAAATTTCTGGTGTATGCAATCCATAGATTATTTTACAGAAGTCCCCAGCTAAGAACACTTATCCCATAGGTTCGGTTTGGTAAGATTTTTAAATTCGATCATACACCATCACCCACCAAAATATATCTCAGGGGCGGAAACCATAAGATTATTAAAATATCAACAGTCTCATCCTCAGCCTCACTTTGCGTCGAGGTTGGGAGAGTACGTAGACACAGATCATGCCTATGCGAGCATGTGCCATTGTCGTAGTTGGCACACACTGTCCTGATTGGCTTGAGGATGAGGTTGGCACCTTGTCCTGACTGGCGACTGTCCACTGTAGCGCCAGTAGCACTTCAGCCCCTTGCCGTTCAAGTCGTTTTTAATGAATTCTGTTAATTTTTCGAAAAGTGACATGTGATTCACGATTCGATTAACTTATATCTCCCCTTGTAATCATAACCCTAATCACTGTTGCCATACTTATCATGCCCCACTCTCTTATTCGGTCCTTAAAACATTGTGTACTATTGCAAAATAAAATCACTACATTCAAATCCATAATTGCTTGAAAAGGGACCACTTTAACGAGTTATATCACAATTAGCGTCCATAAGGTTAGGATCAGCGTAACTGATGGCATTATATCATTCGTCCTGACTGTTTGTTTCCGAAACCTAACCTTCCATGGCGGCAAAATAGTGTAGCAAGCCCAATCCCCAAGGCACTTACCCCCTGTCACCAGGAAGTATGATAGGAGTATAAAGGCGAACACAACCATTGGGGATGGCATAGCAACCCATGATGGCTTCTTCAGCTTGAGCTTGGGCAGCTCTAAGATAAAGAAAGGGATGCTATAGAGTGCGTCTAACATTCTTCTTTCAGTAGATCTTGAATTCTGCGCGAAAAATTGTTGACGTGAGAGCCCGGTGGTGTTGGCGACAATACAATAACAACAAACGCCGGCCCGAAAGGACTTGTTCTCTGGTGTGTGATTGGTTGCCTCTCCTGCGTTTCCTGTCGATACGGGTGATTGGTTGAAATTTGACCAATCAGAGCTGTCAACGCGTCTAGGGGCAAGGAAGGGGATAAGACCCTAAATGTTAAAACAGCTGATACCAAAATAAAAACTAACAGTATCCTTCTCGTAGAATAATTATGAAAGATATTAGCGTGATTATATGCATGTGTGTGTCTGTCTGTCTATGTGTGCGTGTACATGTGCGCGCGCGCGTGTGTGTGTGTGTGTGTGTGTGTGTGTGTGTGCTTGTGTGTATGTGTGCGTGTGTGTGTATATGTGTGCGTGTATGTGTGTGTGTGTGCGTGCGTGCGTGTGTGTGTTTACGTGTGTGTGT
>JAYMFT010406815.1:0-33682 GCA_038088735.1 Panulirus argus | reverse complement strand
AAAAAAGAAAAAAAAAAAAAGAAGGGGGGGGGGGATGGGGTCAGGGACACAAGGTGCTACCTGTAACTTGTTATGTTCAGTCAGGACACTTAAGGGTGAAGGAACTTTGAAAAATTAGCTCATCTTGTCTGTCAACAGGCCATAGAAAATCAGCAAGTTTGGTGATGAACTATAACAAAGCATTTTACTTTTCATGAATAGTCTAACCTTCATGAAGAATGTTGAATAACATTCATGTTGGTCTCCACAGTTGGGCCTAGTCCTGCCTCAAGTGTAGTACAAATTGCTAAAACTGTTGACTCTCACAGTTCCCATATGTCGCTAATGGAGAGGACTAAGGTGTATATTACATTCGCCCTGCCACTTCCATCACCTGACCTCGTGCATCTTTGAGTGGTCTAACCTAAGAACTAGAGTCTATACTGAATAGTCTACAATCATGGTATTGAAATCTTGGATACATTTGTCTTAATAGTAGAACACAATAAAGTACATAAAACAGGGTTCATCCTAATCGATAAGTTTCTCAGCCAGCTACATGATACACTTCAACGCTGCTGTTGACACTAGTCTGTTAGCTGTGGAGCCAAACTTTAATAAAAAACTCCCTTTTCGCATGTGACTTCAAACTTAGATGTTGCAGGAGTTAAGGGGAGAGTGTTGGTCTCTGTTCCTTCCTGGTTGATATAACCATTAAATGCATAGATATTAACATCTAAAACTTCTGCTAAGAGTTAGGTCAATCCTCGCTAAACAAATTCACAATTATTTGTTGCTGTGTCATTTATCAGCCTCCACTCATATAGGGATGTATTTAATGTATGTACTGGTAATAAATATGTTCTTAACAGTGTAACAAATCATCTAAACTAGGGAAAGCCATTTTAGAATAATCCTTATAACTAAATGTTTGCTTACTAAAATTACAGCTTCTACACAAGGATGATTCACATAGAAAATGAAAGGCTTGACCTGACATAGTTTATACATCTCTGCACTTAGACAATTGAAATGTGAATTAATGTGGCCCAAATCAGATGCATGAAGTGAACCAATTCTGGAAGTGGAAGCAATATGGGCATTCTATTGCCATGATTAGCTTAAGTTGAATTAGTTATTCTTTAAATTCCTGGTCTTTACTTCAAGTTTACAGCATTGTATTAGGGCTCTGGCTTTAAGGAGTTACTTAAAATTTCCTTTGCTTGGAGTACTCCTTCACAATGAAGCCTAACTGTTTCTAGAACTTAAATCAAGTAACAACATCTTAGGGGGTCCAACAAAAGTCCCAGGTCTGTCTGACTTTTGTTGGGGTTATGCAGTCATCAACAATAGAAGCACTAAGATTAGGAAATAACCACGTTGAATCTGTATAGTGGACTCAATTGTTAATTATTATAAGCATGTGGGTATTAATGTAAATCATGAAAATGTTTTAAGTACAGTACCTGCAGAAAGTATGAGGAATATGGAGCCTTTTGTTGTGTGGTTGGGTGTCCTCAGAATTTCCATGTCTGTCAGCCTACCAAATGCTCAGATTTTGCTTAATTAGTACTTGGCAACTCTCCCTGGTTATCCTATCACCCTGGACTGAGGAGTGCATCAGTGCCTTATAGGACAAGCTAAAGAGAGCGCGCATGCAATAAGCTGCTGGATTAACAAAGACCCTTTTTTTATTTCATTCACTTTTTGTCACACATCTGCCAACCCACACCTTAGAATGGGGCACAAGAACCTCACCCAGCAGGAAAAGGCTCGCATCCTTGCCCAGAGGAAGGCAAAAATGTTGGCGAAGGAGATTTGTCAGTGTACGGGGGTGAGCAAGTCAGCCATACACAGCCTCGTTGCAAAAGCCAAGAATATACCTCAAGGTGAAGTTCCACCTCATAAATCTTAACCAGAGCAACCCAGAAAGACTTCAGCAACTACTGACAAGCTTATCAAGAGGCAAGGATTGATAAATCCATGCATCACAGCAAGTCTGTTGAAGCAAGCCTATTCCACCCTCCTGGGAAATGTTGCTGAATGCACCATTCAAGAGCGCTATTAGAAACACCTGAACTTGCCTTTTCATTCCCCGACCAGGAAGCCCTCACTGACTTGCAAGATGCATGCTGCTCGTCTCACTTTTTGCAAGGAATTACAAACATTTCGCTGTTGAGGACTGGAGAAGGATCTATTGGAGCAATGAGTCGACTTTACAGTGTGGTGCAGTGAGGCGTGGCAAGTTGAGATGTCCCTCACACATGAATCCCCTTGACCCCAGTTATGTGCAAATGACAGTCAAACACCCAGACTCAGTCATGATTTGGGGTTGCTTCAGTGGAGAGTTAGGGCGTAGGGGATTTCATATGCTTCCCAAGAACAGCACAATGAATGGAGACTGCTACATTGAAGTTCTTCATGACCACACGATGAATTTTTATGAGATTCATGGCTGCAACTTCTTTATTCAAGACAGTGCACCATGTCACAAGGCAAAGAAGGTCATGAAATGGGTGTCAGACAAGAAGGTAAACATCCTTCAATGGCCTGGGAATTCTCCAGACCTGAATCCCATCAAGGAGCTGTGATCTCACATGAAGTTTAAACTTCAAGAAAGGAACACCTCTTCAGTTCCTCACCTTCTTGAAGCCATCAGAGACATCTGGTTGAGCGAACTGACCTTGATTACTGCAGAAACCTTACTCACTCCATACTGTGTGGTGGCCACACTAAGTAATAAAGAAAATGATTTTTCTTTCATCCATTCCTCAGACTTTCTGCAGGTACTGTATGTATCATGCCAAGATGTAGTTGTTAACATATCTACTGTGGCAGAGGTCTCTGTACCAGGCAGAAGTTCCTCATTGCCCTCATTATAGTTAAGTAGCTTAAGGTTGTCAGTGTGCTCTTCTTGAGCAATTTGAGTTTCTAAATGTCAAAGTTTATATTTATGCCCTCTTATTTGTTGCAGTACCCTATTTGGTCCTGTGAACTTTGGTGCTATCTTATAATTCTCTCCTGTAACACTAAAGTTCTTCACCATTGCTAAGTTATTTACTCTAATCTGTTTAGGCTTTGCTAGCCTTTTCTTAACTTGTGTGAACCATCATGTCACTTCACCTATGTTCTGTCTAATTCTCTGATAAGCATGTTGGCTAAAGGAGAACTTATATGCTACATCATACTTTCTCTTTGGTTTAGGCATCAGTAGGTCATATATCTCATCATATCCATACAACACATAAAATGGGATGTCACCTACAGTGGAAAGATATGAAGCATTAATAGCACTTTGTACATCAGAGATACATTCATCTCAATGAGTATTCTGAAAATCAGTAGTTATGCCAAATGTGTCTAATACTTTGCAATTCAACCTCTCAGCTAATCCAGTCAATGCTGGGTGATGAACAGCATTCTTAGTCTTCCTAATGTTATACTTTACATATAATTCTTTCATGAGTTTATTGTTAAATTTTCCTCCATTCTCTGTAATTAGAACTCTTGGTACACTGTAGCAATCCAAGAGGCTTTCCTTAAACACCTTAATGACAGTTTTAGCAGTTTTTTTTTTTTCATGGAACTAGTTCACAATATTGAATAAATGGACTTATCATGACAAGTAAGTATCTGTTTCTTTGACGAGTTTGAGAGAATCCTGACAGTGCATCCATAGAAACTCTTTTCCATGGTTCCTTGACCTCGTGGTATACCAGAACTGGATTTGGCGCCATTACATTACGTTAATGCTGATTGCATATGGAACATTTGTCTGCGTACTGTGCAATTTTCTTTGCTATCTTAGGCCAAAAGTACTTTAATCAAGTATGATTAACGCATCTGTCTTTACCCGCACGAGCTGTACAAACAGGTGTTCCTAGTTTCACTTTCCTGTACAATATTTCATCCTGTAAGAGAAATTCCCTAGTCAGAACAGGGGTTTCAGTTATCAGGTTAGGAGTTTCTTTACGTAAGTATTTTATCACTTGTGACCAGACTTGGATATTCTGCTGCCCCTCCTTTATCTCATCTCTATCTAGGGTAGGGTGCTCAGTTATCAGGGCTACATTCTGCTACAACTCACATGTTACAATGATCTGTTTTCCAGCTATGTACTGTATAGTTGGATTGAAATTTTGTACAGTTAATGACTATCTAGCAAACCTTCATTTGGGTTTTCGATTTTGGAATAACCCTATTATGTGATGGTGATCAGTAAACATTTGAACTGGGTAATGCTAAATAAGATCCTTAAAATGCTTCTGTGGCCAAACTATACTTATACTTCTTGCTCTGTAACTATGTAATTTTTCTCTGCTTTGCCCAGCGTTCTGCTGCCAGAAGCTATGGGATATAGTCGTCCCACTTTTCTCTGCATTAGGGCTGCTCCAACCCCTTTTGCACTAGCATCAGTAAATAAAAACAATGGTTGCTGTAAATCAGGAAATACTAAAATAGGTGCAGAAGTAAGGGCTTGCTTTAATGTGTCCATGGCTCATTGCTGTGCTTCTCCCCAAAGGAAAATAACATCCTTCTGTAGTAATTCTGTTAGTGAGGCTATTGTACTAAAACCCTTCACAGAACTCCTGTAGAATCTAGCTAACCCTACAAATGATTGAACCTCATCTGCATTCCTTGATGTGGGAAGTTCTACTACAGCTTTTACCTTATCATCTGGGGAAACTCCTCTCTTATCCACTACATTATCTGGACATTTTATCTTAGTGCTTAAAGATTTACATTTTGACGATTTAATCTTTAAATTCACCAACTGTAGCTTCTTCAATGCTTCCTTTAAATTTCTCAGATGAGTAGGGACATCCTTACTTAATAATTGTAATGTCATCAAGGTGGACCATAAGGGTCTGACATATCAAATTTCTAAAAATCATTGTCGTGAGCCGGGAAAAGGCTATAGGCAATAACCTTAGTCCAAAAGGAGTCTTTGTAAACTCCCAGTGACCTGTAGGGGTGCTGAATACAGTCATTGGTGTACTGGCATCATTCAGTGGTGTTTGCCAAAAACCATGAAACAAATCTATTGTGGAAAATTCCTTATTATACCCTAATTGTTGAAGAAGTTCAGCTGGTATAGGGACAGGAAATTTATCTGGGATAGTAAATTTATTTAACTGCCTATAGTCTATTACAGGCCTCCAAGTCCCATCCATCTTTGGTACGAAGATAAGTGGGGCATTCCAAGGAGAGTGACTCGACTGATTTACACCTTTTTGTAACAATTCATTCCCACATTCATCTGCTGTCTTTCCTGAGGAATGAGGGAGTCTGTAGGCAGGAACATAGATTAGGCATGTACCAGGTTTTAGGGCTATGGAGTGAGAAATATAAAGGTATACCCCTTCCAAAGCCACTGTATTCCTGTAACCATTCAATAAGTCTTCCAGTTTAGAGATATGTTGAGTTAACTCTATATTCATATCCAGTTTAGTTATAGGGCAGTGGGACTTTTCCCACAAGGTAATCTGAGTAGAACAAACTGTAACTTCTCAATCGACCATTCCAACTTTTCTGGCCATCCCCTTGAACAAAGGAAGTCCTGTATCAGTCTGCTGGCCAGTTAGATGGACAGAGTCCAATTATTAGTCTTACAGAGTATCAATTCCACAAAGATTCCCTTAATCAGATTGTGTGTAGCTGCTACTTTTACCTCCACTTTCTTAAGGCTATGGGAATTTAATATTATGTTATGAGTAAGAATCCCCTTCACTGTCTCAGGATGATAGAAATTTACCTGCCTATAGTCTCTGGACACATTTGAATCATTATACGAGAAGTACTTAACTATTCGTGAACAGTGTAGAAGTACATAACCATAAAGAATGTTGTATAACATTCAAGGTGGACTCCACAATTAGATCTCATCCTGCCTTGAGCATAATATGTTAAAACTGCTGACTCTCGCAGTTTTCTTATCTATCGCTAATGGAGTGGGCTAAGGTGTTTATTACACACACACTAACGAATGGATACCTGGCATAGGCTTGGAAGTGTGTACAAACATACATAGAAGGGGTTTAGGAATAGAGCAACCAGGGAACACATGAAAGTGAGCAAGAATCTTCCTAAAAAAGATGTAAACAAATACTTTAATAATATAAGAGTGGTACATGAATAGAATGAAATTACAGAGGACATGGTTAATGCAGATAGCATACCTGAATTTAAGTTGCGTTGATTGTAGAGAATGTTCAAGAGATGGGACCAAATGAGTCTAAAACTCCATCCCCATACAGTACAAATAGGTGCCTGCACACATACACACATACACACACACACACACACACACACACACACACACACACACACACACACACACACAAATGGGTACCTGGCATAGTCTAGGATGTGTGTGTGTGCATACATAGGAATAAACACATGGTACATATATATGTATGCACACACATACACTTCCAAAGCTATGCAACGTGAGTGTAACACTCCCAGTAACGTGCAAATAGTAATCGCAAATAGTTAATCACAGATGCATTTTCAGTGATAAAGGGAAAGAAGTATTGATGGTTGTAATTAGACATAGAAAGCATCTAATTATGGTTATGTTTTTCTGGAATGATCTAGCCAGGAGGTACTTAGGCAGGCACAGAAACCTAGAAACAAAGCAGAATTCCGTGGTTATTTGTCATGTGTATTAGCTTATGGGAAGAGAGGAAGAAAAGCAAAGAATACAGTCAGATGGCCAAAAAGAGGTGGTGCCAGATGAGGCATAAGGACAAAAAAAAAGGAAATTGGTAGTGGTGTTGATGTTACATAATCCTCCAAAGATATGCAATGATATAGGATAAATATACAATTATAACAATGAAGGAAGAATCAGGATGGTAGAGAAAGCATTAAAACATGCACTCCTCATAGATGGTAAATTACTGATAATGAGGTATTTCAGTTATAAAGATGAGGAATTTAGGTCTCACAGTGACAGGGATTCATAGAGATTCAAGTTTTTAGAATGTATGGAGGATTAGGTCTTGTATCAACCTGTCAGTGAACAAGCTAGGATGAGAAGGTCGATACACAATCATTGCTGGACCTCATCTTTACACATACTAGCTCGGATGGTGAGAACGTTCTATATATGCCAATATATGCACAGTACATACATATACATACCAACATATACATATATACATACATATACATACACATGCATATACACATGTACATATACATACTTGCTTGCCCCCATCCGTTCCTCATGCCACCCCACCCCATAGGAAATAGCATCACCACCCCCTGTGTCAGCAAAGTAGCACCAGGAATTGTATTGTGCATATATGTGCATGTACGTATATATGCGTGTATGTGAGTGAATGGATCTTTCTTCGTCTGTTTCCTGGCGCTACCTCGCTAACATGGGAAACAGTGATCAAGTATAATAAGATAATAAGTATATATTATGTTAATTATGTACACACACACACACACACACACACACACACACACACACACACACACACACTCACTAGCCTGAGCCAGATCCCATTTTATCGACCAACCCCTAGGGGTGGATGAACACCTGGGTTGACTGTGGACCAACTGCCACAACCAGGATTTGAATATATTCACTTGACCCTGGTTAGCCCGTGAATGTGTCACAGTCAGGAATTCTTAGCAGTTCACCACTGAAAACATATTTTGATTTTGAAATCTTGTCAAAGGTTCTGAAATTTTTGCTTTAACCTTTAGAGAACCTATCTATACTTGTACTTTTAAAGATTGAGTTTTCCTGCCATGATTTGAACTAGAAGGTGCACTTTATTAGTATTTAGAGTTGCTTTATTTCACAAGCAGCTGTACTTAATGCAGGGAAAGATCCTCGTGTCATAGTTACACATATAGCACAATGCTGTACGGTGGGTTGCCTTTTTCCCACTGTTTTTTGATTAGATGTACTTTATCAGCATGTAGCAATGCCTTACAGTATAAGCAACTACAATTAGTACCTGGAAAGAATCTTAGGGTCCCAGTTTCATATATAACATGATGGTGGGAGGTACGTTTAGTAGATAATTAGTGATAGTGTTTGGGGCACTTATGGTTTGATGATTTGGAGGATTTGAATTGTTAGCATTGGGAAATGTTCTTAGCTTCTTATTATTCCATTGGTGATGGCAGATAAGAGATGAAGATGTATGAGTCAACAAAAGTCAACAAGCATGTGATAAGCTGAGCTCATGTGGCAAGCCATATTTAAGTACTTGTTCAGTAAGAAATACTGTTAATTTACTAGATTTCTTTTTTAATGACATTACATATTAAGTGATGACTAGAATATATTTTTGAATTTTACTGATAAATCCCAGGCTTAGGAACCCTCCCTCAATTTATAGGGCTGGTCATTTAAGGAATAAAGAGATACGAGCTTATTGATAACTAATTATGCTACATCTTTGTAAATCTTCATTAACCTACTAGGTGAAAACCTTAGGCAGTTACAAATGGCATGTTGTAAAACCTTTACACATACAAATAGTTATTATAATGTTTTTTCATATTTGTTCACCATTTCCCTTGTTCATAAGATAGCTTTAGGTACAGATGTAGACATGGCCTCCTTTGGTCACATTTTCTCTCTAGCCATCATGTGTAATGCACTGAAACCACAGACCCCTTATCCACAACCAGGCTTCATAGCCTTTTCTGTGTTTTCCCCTGACTGCTTCATATACCTAGGTTGTCCAATGACAGCACAACCTTCAGTGCATACCACATCATACTAATTTGATCTCTTCCATGCAAGCCTTAAACCCTCATGCGTATTAAGACCCTTACCACTCAAAACCTTTTCCACCCCATTTTTCCACCTCCAATTCAGGCTATCCTTTTCCTTGTCCCCTTCACATCTGATACATATGCCCTTTGTCAACCTCCCCTCATTCATTCTGTCCATGTCCAAACCATTTCAGAGTACCCTCTTCAGCTATCACATCCATACTCATATTACCACACCTCTCTCTTACTCTATCATCTCTTATTTGATCATCCCCTTTTACACCTCATGCTATTTTCTGACTTTCATATCAAACACATTCACTATATTCTGTACTTTCTCATCTAGAACCCACACCTCACATCCATACAACACTGTTGGGATTACTTTACCTTCAAACATGCCCATCTTTGCTTTACCAGATTGTGACCTCTTTCCACACATTCCTTGAAGCTCCTAGGACCTTCACCCACTCACCCATTTGCTGCCTTGTCCATTCCTTAGTATTTTAAACACTTCACTTCCTTCAGGTTTTCTCCATTTAAACTAACATCTAATCTTATCTCTCTCTGTCCAGTGTTAAACCTAATAACCTTGCTTTTATTCACAATTACTCTCTACTTTCTTCTTTTATACACTCCCACATTCAGACACCAGCTTCTTCATTTTCTTACTTGAATCTGGCCCCAGTGCCATATCATAATCAAACAGTAACTGACTCACCTCCCAAGCCCATCCCCCCCACTCGTAACAGAATGCTGATCTCCTCTTTTCTGCAAGATCCTTGCATTTATTTCCTTCACCACCCCATCCTTACAAAAATCATTATATTTATATATGTAAATTGATAACATAAAGAAAAATAGATTGAAAATGCCTTTTTTATGAGTGGTTGTATGAATCATATTGGTTAAGAAGACTTTTATTGACACTACAGACTTGTTAGACCACAAACAGAAAACTGATTTTGGAAGAAAGTGAGAGTTGATTCTACCAGTACACTCCAACACCTGCCAACCACTGACCATGTACAGTTGATCATGATCATTCTCTAAACATTTCCAGTTGAAGATGATCATTCTCACTTTAATGCAGATTAGCCTATGCTAGGTGTGTTAGACAAGGCTGATATTGGTAAGGCTTTTTGTTATGTTGGTTTTGCATGTTTGATAATTGTAACTATATTTAGTGCAGAGATTACTTATAACTCCTAAGACTGCAAAGTTATTTGGGGCAACTGTAGTTAAGCTGATTTTATTGTTATATAACCTGAGACCCTTACTCCAGGGACTCCTGCAGCTGTGCTTCAATGAATAGCAGGTAGTATGGAAAGGATGAACTCCTTTGGAGTAGGAAGTTTGATTAGAATGTACTCTGATGATACAGCCTCATTGATAATTACTTTAAACTCCCAGTGCAACCAAAGTAGGTTGAGTCCAGGTACGCATTTTTTATTTTCATATCTAACTGACTTAAAGGCTGCAGGCAGACTCACTAATCACTTGTCTGTTAACCCTCAGTGAAGGGATGATAGCCTTTCACTTAATCATCCTGTGCTGGTTTCAGTGGGTTTTAGGGAGGGTTTGCTTGTATTTTCAGAATTTGCTTTTCATATTTTGTACATAGCACATTATTGAATACTGTTGAGTAGTTTGAAATTTGTTTGATAATACAAGTAGCTTTAGATTATTGGATTATGTAGTAATTGATATGCATGCAAAGGAGAGACGATTATGTAGTAATTGATATGCATGCAAAGGAGAGACTATTGGATGTGAATGTGCTTAGAGGGGTGGGATATCTGAACATTACTTAGAGGTGAGGGTAAAGGTTTGTAGAGGCTTTAGGAAATGTGGAAATGATATGGGTGGGAAGAGTGTTGTGAAAGTGAGTGAGCTTAGAAAACAAGCGTGTGAAAAAAGATACTAAGAGACACTTGGTGTAGACCAGCAAGAAGCGAGAGTGAATGAATCTAAGGATATGGGTGAGGAATGGGAAGTGTTTAAGGAAGCTACTTACCTATATGGGAGAAGTGTGTGGCATACAGAAGGTGGGAGTTGGACAGGTAGGATTAAGTTGATAATGGCAAAAAGAGGTATATGAGCATTACCCCCTTAGGATATGGGAGAAAGATTACTTTCTATGACTAAAAGGATGGGTTGAGGGTTAGGAAACCTTACCTTCCTTGTAGTTTGATTTTTAAAAGTTGGATAAGAAGAAGGAGCCACATTAGGAGTGATCATCCTCCTTGAAGGCTCAGGCTGGGATGTCTGAATGTGTGTGGATATAACAAAGATGAAAAGAAGGTAAGAAATAGATAGTATGTTTGAGGAGAGAAACTTAGGTGTTCTGTCTCTGAGTGAAACATACCTAAAGGGAAAGAATGATTTGGGAATATATTTAAAGGTATATCAAGTGTTGATGTGAGGATGAGAGCTAAGGAAGGGAAAGCACTGATGCTGTCGGAGGAGTCGTGGAAATGTGCTGAGAGGGGCAGCTGATGGGATGTCTGATTAGTCCTTGGTGGTGATGAGGGTGGAGGTTTGTATGGGCTTTAGGAAAAGATGAAATGATATGGGTGGGAAGGGGGCTGTAAAAGTGTGTGAGCTTGGAAAGAGGATTTTAAGAAGAGTAACGTAGAGAGATTGAATATAGAATTGCAGAAGGTGAGAATAAATGAAGGTAAGGAAGTGGATGAGGAATGGGAGGTATTTAGGAAAGCACTCCTTACACCACATAATGTCCTCAGACATTTCATTTCCTTCACATTTACCCTCTTACATACATTTTCATCTGTAGCCTGTACCTTGCATCCATACAACACTGGCAGGATTACTATACCTATGAACATAACCATTTTATCCCTCCCAGTTAGTGACCTCTCTCTCCACATGTCAGTGCTCCCATACCCTTTGACCACTCACCCACCCTGTGACTCACCTTGGCTTCCATAGTTCCATTCACTGCCATGTCCACTCTCAGGTATCTAAAACACTTCACTTCATGTTTTCTCCATTCAGACACCCCAACATGTCTCTGCACTGCCAAATATAATTACCTTGCTTTTATTCATATTTACTCTCAACTTTATCCTTTCACAACACTTTCCCAAACTTGGATACCAGTTTCTGCAGTTTTTCATTCAAATCTGCCACTAGTGCTGCGTCATCAGCAGACAACAATTGACTCACCTACCAAGCCCCATTACCTCCAGCAGACAGCATACTTGCTCTTCTCTCCAAGACCCTTGCATTTATCTCCCTCCCACCCCTTCTGCGAACAAATTAGACTGCCATGGTGATATCTCACACCCCTGCTGTAGACCTGCCTTCACCTAAAACTGCTGTTCCTCCACTTTATCTCCTTGGACACACATCATACTTTCTTGAGAAAAACTTTTCTGCTTCTAATAACTTTCCTTTCACATCTTGTATTCATAACACTTACTACAGCATATATATCAACCCTTTCATATGCTTTCTCCAGATCTTTGAATGTCACAGACAAATTCGGTTGTTTCTCTAGGTATTTCTCAGAAAGTTTCTTCAGAGCCAACAACACCAGATCCATGTGTTCCATTCCACTCCTGAAATCTCACTGTTCCTCCCCAGTCTGATGCTTTGTGCATGCCACCACCCTTTCAATCACCATTCTTCCATACAACTTACCGGGTACACTCAACTCACTTTTTCCCCCTTGCCTCTATAAAGTGGCCCTATAAATGCATTCCACCAATCCTCAGGCTCCTCATCATGATCCATACATACCTTAAAAATCCTAACTAACCAATCATCAGCAAAGTCACTGCCTTTTTTCAAGAAGTTCATTGGCAATACTATCCACTCCATCCACCTTGCCATATTTCATCTTAATTAAGGCTTTCAGCTCTTCTCTTTTCACCAAACTACTTGCCATGACTCTCACTTTGCATATATTTTTGATATGTATGTATGTGATTGTTTTGCTGTATCACATTCAGAGCTGATTTTTTGAAAGCTACAAAGAATTCTTTGCCATTAATATTACACAGCACAACTGGAGGTGAAAACATCAGAGAGCAAGGTCCTTGATGACCTGCCAAGTGTTGAAGATGCTGCTTCAGATGTGCTTAATGCCAACCATACAGAGGAAGTGACACCACCTGTGCATGATGACTCACCTCTACCCAAGAAAGAGCCATTGGAAATGTTAGCAAAAGCTGGTAAGTTTTTGATGTTATATGAATCTCTAATGGAAACTTATATTCAAGATTAGTTAGTTCAGTTACACTTTGATTTAAAAGGTTGACTGTAGTTGATATATGGGCTGCTTTCCTAGAAAGGGCTTCTTAAAGCAAATCTCATTTTCCTATAGGAACCTTTGTACACAAGCTGGTTATGCTCCTTGTGAATGTTTTTTCTTTTAAAAATAAAATATATTGATGTATAGTGTATGTACAATTAGAGATGTTTTACTAAAAATTACAGAATGAATAATGTGAGCATTTACTGGATATGGTTGCAAAGTTTGCTTAAAGGAGTGGGTTGAGGTGTAGGGGTAAGTGACAGAATTAAGGAAATGAAGGGGCAAGATTATTAGGAAATGAAACTGTAGTTGAACTTGTGGGTGAAACTGGTTATTTAGAATCTTTTGGCATCCCTTGATGTTTCAGTTTGGTAATAATTGTGGGTAATGGTATCATGTTAGGTAGTAGTTGGTAGGCAACCACTGACCAGGTAGTTATATTAACATTAATACCTGCCTGGGTATTGGGAAGGTTAGTAATGGCTTCTTAGTGAGTTAGCACCAGTGGTTGTCAAGTTTCACTCCTCTGACCCAGGTAGCTGTCTTTTCTTTCTGCCTCACCCACATGTGGACTGATGGCATCCTGTCCACAAATATACAACCTCTCCCTGTCACACGTAACACTTGACACCACTTAACTTACACAACTCATTCTTTGTAACTAGATTTTCCTGCAGTGAGCAGTAATTGCTTTGTGCTAACCCTTCCTTTTGGCAAAATGGGAGGAGCAACAGGTAGAGGTGGTAGGTAGGAATATTAGACAGGAGCATTAAGTCAAAACATTGGGGAGAAGTAGTCGGTGGGATCATTCGGTTGAGGTAATAGATTGGAACAGTAGATAGAAGTATACAGAAGGAGCCTCTGGAAACATTGTGCTAGAGTTCCCCCTGCCAGTGGCCTGATTAGGATAAGGCACTGAAGGCAAGAAGTAGCACTGGAGTTCATTAGTTGTTTTGACTCCATTGCTGTGTCCACTCCTTTAAGGGAGTTTCTTGAGGGTACAGGCATCAGCTAGACAGAAGGGTAGATAGATAATGCTATCACATTTGCATACTTGCTGAAATCTCTTCTGCATTACCTAATATTGCTTCTGTAGTTATGGAAGGTAAGCCAGGTTTTCTGCCAGTGTCTACTGCTTCTTTATCAGTATCTAAACAGTTCAAAACAGTTAATTTCATCTTGTTTGTAATGTTTTTTCTTGATTTCTTATTACAGAGCTTACTTTTGTCACTTGTTGGGTGTTTTTGACACATGATTAGAAGTTTTACAGCTTCAAATCATGATGAAAATTTAGCTGAAAATGTACTCCACACAGACACATGGTGGTGGTGTAAGTAGGTAGTGTGGTGTGAATTGGAACTATAATATTTATATCATAATGCAGAGTAGTTTGCTTGACAATTCAGTGTCTGATATTATGTTTACATTGTGATGCAAAATAGTTTGCCTGACAGTTCAGTGTCAGATGTTGCAACCTTATCATCTTAGTGATTTAAAAGCATCTCGCTGCTATGTAGAATGAATCTGTGTTCCCTAATTGATAGCTGACATTAAAGTTGTTTGGCATTACTCAAGGTGACACTGTTTGTGGCTTGCCTGTACTGTGACATTCCATTAAATTGTTACATCTAAAATATTGATTATATTAGGAAATATTTGAAAATAATTGTCCTTTGGTGCATGTAATCTTGATTCAGTCACCTTACAACATACACCTCATTATGTGCTGTGATATTTAAATCTTTATTGCATTTGTAACAATGAAGTCTTGAATGTATCCACTGATTTTGAAGAATTTATAAGTTCAGACCATAATTTTATGGTTAGATCTGAACCTCCATCATGTTGGTTTACACACATAAGTTGATTGGTCCTGTATGGATAAAATTTTTCCTCATCCCTGAGGTTCCCCTCAAGGATGCTTTTTCTTATCTTTACAGCCATATTTATAACTTTTGCAATTTTTATCCATGTGTTATTAGATGCTCCTGTAAAAATCACATAAACAGTTTTATTTGATTAGGTCATGTGTTTGCTGTTGATGCTTCATATGGTGAAAAGTAATAATTGAGAATTCAAATGATTGGTAACATGATATTGATTAAGGATCTTCTCATTGTTGTTTGTTTATTAAAATTTTGAATATTTTTGTAATGTAAACTCCATTGGTGATTTGATTTAAACTTGTATCATTTTCACTTCATATCTGGAGATATAGTTTTAATAGTTTTAATGAGAACATTAATGTCCTAACAGTGTGGCCTGAGGATGAGTACATTGTAGAGTATTCTCTTGAGTATGGATTTTTGCGACTGTCACCAGCCACTCGGCAGCGCCTCAACATTCCAGTCAAAATTGTCACTCTTGATCCCATGAAAGATGCCTGCTTTGGTGATTCTTTGTCCAGATTCATTCTGGATGAGTTTTTAGGCTATGATGACATCCTCATGGGGTCCATCAAGAGTCTGGCAGAAAAAGAAGAAAACAAAGGTTATCTCCGGTGAGTAAAGCAGGAATATCTACTTCACGAGTTTCTTGTGATTAGGTACTTATGAGAACATTGATTATTGTTGAGATGGCCAGTAATCCTTCCATGGTATGGTATAGTTTTCTCTTATCATTATTCTTTTTCACATTAGACATGTAGAAGTTGGAAAAAATTCTCACATTACATAGAGATGATTGACATAAAATTGCAATCTAAAATTCAAATCTTTCTCTTGAACTTGTTGTGAGGTGGGTACTCATGTAAGATATTGAAGCCAGTCTCGTTAAATTTGACAGAATTGCCATGGATAAGTGTAGAAGTTTTTTCAGAGGTATAGAGCTGTTGTGACGTACCAAGGAAAGCCATTGTGTGAGCTTGAGTGTCAGAGAATTAAGGAAGAGTTTTAGAGCATTGTATGAGGTTATAAAGAAATAAGACAAGTTTTGATTTCAAGATGGGCTATAGACTGAAAAGTTTTTTTGATGTTTGGTTCTTTTATTATTATCTTTTATTTTATGTGAGAGTAGAATAGGATCATAGAATTTGTTTGGTTTAAAGACAGATGGGAAAGTGGGGATCATAATTTTCATGAAGTAGTCATATATGTTGATTGTGAAATTTATAGGCATATTTTGTATATGAATGATTTTTGTTATTTGAGTTATTTTATGAAATGCAACTGAATTAGGCTTAGAAACTTGGTGAACATTTTTATGCGTGAATATTATTCTGAGAATAAGATTGTACTCTTTATATGCGTGCTATCAGTCAGTAAAAAAATAGATGCATGTTAGCCTTTTATTGTGAAGTCTGTGCATGTTTTTGTACAGACCATTGACTTATATCCTGAACTTACATTATGTGATAGTAAAATATATTGATTATAGGTTATTACTGTTCACATTTGATTTTATTTCTTGTGTCTAGTTGTGAATCAGTTGCAGGCTGTAGGTATTTAAGTTTTTGAGAATATTGTTTGAAATGTTGTTTGTGTTTAGGAATGTGGTTACTGGAGAACACTACCGCTTTGTGAGCATGTGGATGGGTGGGAGCAACTACCTTGCAGCAGCATTTGTAATGGTAGTGTTTACTCTGAGTGTATCCATGCTGCTACGTTACTCCCACCATCAGATCTTCCTCTTTATTGTGGACCTTCTCCAGATGTTGGAACTCAATGTGGCCATTACCTTCCCTGCAGCTCCCATGTTAACTGTGATTCTTGCACTTGTTGGTAAGTTGATGTTGTATTGCAGACAGATTTTTACCTTAGTAGTAATTCTGTTAATAACAATATGTTCTTAGGATGAAAGTAAAGTTGAGAGTTATCATCATCACATCAAAATGAGAGGAAACTAGAGACATTTACAGTTAAACTAAGGTGTTAGGGTGAAAAACACCTATAGTAAGAGAAATGAAATGGAGTGGCAAGTTAAGTTTATCTTTGTATCAAAGTTCTAGATATGCTTAAAGAAATATTTATGAAAGATGGGGTAAACTGTTGAAAATTGGTATGATAGAGTATGCTTTGAGGTTCATAGTAATATATCAATGATCTCTTGCAGTGATAATGTGTGCTTAGATAACAGAAAGACCTGTGACACATTGTCTTAATAAGACTTTTAATCCTCTGGAAAAGGTTGTGATATTGATAGTGTATTTTTATGAACTAGACTTTAAAACAATGCAAATGCAAAGAATAGAGTTATTGTGGTTTCAGCATAATAAAATGATAGAAATGAGAACATTTATAGAACAGCAATAATAATAATGAATAAAGCATAGTTGATATGGTAATGTGACATAAATGCATTACTATACTATCTGTTTGGAAGTTTGAAAAGTGTGTAGTTCAGAATATTAAGAACATGTGCCATTTCTTGTTAATTCACATTGCAACACCACTGATGGTGTATAATATACTCTTAACCTTCAAGGTATATTTAAAGAAGTATTATTTCTCAGTTTCTTAATCTTTTAATTTTTTTGGATACTGTTTACCCTACGTGAATGCTTGCTCCAGTAACTTTACAGAATTTTGCAGTAATTATTGTTTTGATTATTGTTGCTGTATTATTATCATTAGATTAAATACTGGCAGCAACCAAAATGTTTTGGAAGGAATGAGAATATTAAAATGAAGCATAACATCTGCACCAAATTTGCCATCTTGCTAGTCAGTAAGATAAGACATAAATGATGTAGATATGTAATTGAAGGAGCTTCCATGCTGTTAAGGTATGATGGTGAATATTAGAGAAGGTAACATAAATGGTTAATAATGGGCATAAACATAGAAAGATTGCCCATTGAAAGCTGCAAAAATACATGCATAGGCACTTTGTTGGCCAGATGGATTCCTTTAATTGTTAACCGTCTCAATAGAATCTCTTTTGCAGGTATGGAAGCCATTATGTCTGAGTTCTTCAATGACACCTCAACAGCCTTCTACATAATTGTGTTAGTGTGGGTTTGTGACCAATATGAAGCTATCTGCTGCCACACAGCCATTACTCGACGACACTGGCTACGCTTTTTCTACCTTTACCATTTTGCCTTTTATGCATACCACTACCGGTTCAATGGCCAGGTAAGAGCTATATTAAAGCACTTTTTTCACAACTTTGCAGACAAAGCATATGTGTGGCACAGTCATACTGATGCCTGTTATTAGTATCTTTCTTTGTCATCATTTTCTTGTAAATTTGATAACTGCTGACCTGTACATATTTAGCATATTGATTGTACAAGTTTAAAATTGTGCTTTTTTATAATTAGACTTGGCAAAAAAAAAAAAAAAATACAGTTGTTTTACATTCAACTGTTGTAAAGTTGTTTCCTCACAATTTATTATGACCTATTACAAAATTCATTCTCTGAGATAAGAATAAGCTGTAGGTGCCTCAGTTTGTTAAAATCATCTTTTCCATTCAAAATATTTATTCATTTCTCTGTCTACTTTTATTTTCTTCCGTCACACAATGTACCCTGTTGAAGTTTAACCTTTGGTGTGGTTTATTTTTTATGTACATCCTCAGTTAACACAGGGATGTGTTCCTGGAAATTGCAACTGGGTAGTGGACCACATTTTACCATATGATTGAATTGAGTTATGTTCCTTGGGGAGATTTCTCAACTTGATTTGCTGATTGAAAGATGAGAGAAATGCCCAAAAATGTGCGGTATAACCTCTATTCATATATTTCCTATCTCCAACAAATATAATGTTGACAAAACATATATACACTGAATATCCAGTCAAGCACAAAACAGTGCCCCACTCAACTCAATCTTAACATCTCTTCTACCAGACATACTCCCTTCAGAAGCAACACTCCCCAGATAAACAATCTTACCTGACTGGTCTTCTGTTCTCTCAAAAGCAAGTATAAGAAAGCTGCAAACCATACAATTTAGTGTACTTGGAACAATTCTTGGCTGCTTAGCAACCACAGACATTAAACACCTACACAGTGAAGTAAAGATTCTCAACTGTATAATCCCACCTTAACATGCTCAATTCTGTTGAAAAGCGCAAGACCCCTACCATCTATACCACTAACTAACCACTAACCTCAAGTAGAGGGAAAAGAAAACAAAAAAAATAAAAGGCTTTCCCTTGCCTAATACTTTAGCAACTTCTATTCCCAAATCCCCTATCCCTAACAAATATAATGCTCACAAAACACATATACACTGAAATAACCCATCAAGCACTAAACTGTGGCCCTCCCAACTAGTCTTGAATTTTCCTCTACCAGACATACTCCCTTCAGAAATAACCGTCCCCAGATAAACATAAGTCATATTTTCCTCTCAGTGTTCCAGACATCACCCATCACTACAACACCACAAACACCAATTCAGCATGTTCCAAGACCCTTTATGCTCATGATGCAATTAGATGTAACTACCTCAATAAAGAACATCAGTTACTGAACACTCAGTTGCCCTGCACTCTACACACGTAGACGCACACACATCACTATAATTTATGACCTATGGGCCTGACCAGTGAATGTGGCTGGCTTCCCGAGTGCTGTAGGAGTCTCATAAGGATAGAAGGAACTCCTGAGGTAGGAGTCCTTTCTATCTTTATGACCAATAAATGTTCATGTAATCCAAGTGTCATACCCACCAACACCTAAAATTGAAATATTTGTCAGATGGTACTGTAATCTTCCTCAGTAGTCAAGCTAAAGGTTTTCTACTAGTGCTACACAAATTTGATCGCTGAAATATAAAAAGATGGTATTTCCTGTGGGGTGGGGTGGCATCAGGAATGGATGAGGGCGAGCAAGTATGGATATCAACATGTGTATGTATGTTTATGCATGTGTATGTATAAATATGTATATATGTATATGTTGGTATGTATATGTATGTACTGTGCATATATGTGCATGCATGTATATAGGTGTGTATATGAGTGGATGGGTCCTTTTTTGACTGTTTCCTGATGCTACCTCGCTGAAGTGAGAAACGGCGATTAAGTATAATGAATAAATAAAAATGAAAAGATGTTCATGATTTCTGCCAGTAAGTTAACTTATCCCAGGTGGACGGCAATTAAGTATAATGAATAAATAAAAATGAAAAGATGTTCATGATTTCTGCCAGTAAGTTAACTTATCCCAGGTGGACTAAACTAAGTTGGAAGACTAAAATTTAGTGAAAGTAGAGTTATGGATGGTTGGATTTGGGGAATGCTATTATAGACTTGGGTATTTCAGGAGGATGGGAGGTTATTTCTCACCAAATGATATGATCATTTGCTATAAGTAAGCAGAAATACTGTTAATGGGGAAAATTCTCTGTTTTGTTAAACCGTACGTAACTTGAAGATGAGAGGAACTATCCATGTGGTCCACCGAATGTGAGATTGAATGAAGATACAGTTGATAGATGCTAGATTAACAAGAATTATGGAAGCAAGATATGGCAATAACTTCTTAGATGACTTTAGTATGAGAGTGTATCAGGTAACATTTAACATTAATTTTCTTCTACTGTGTCAGATATTTACAGAAATTAGATACCTCAGTTTCAGATGAACTAAGATTGCAACATGATTGGTAGAATTTAAGATAAAATTCAAAGAAGTTGTGGTGCAGTTTGATATGATTGCCTTAGATCTTTGGAAACTGACAGCTTGTTTTCTTTGCAGTACTCATGGCTAGCCCTGATGACCTCCTGGCTCTTCATCTTGGTGAGTGTCTTTCTGTGTTAGTAGTTAATAGATGTGAAGGTGTGATATGGTAAACAGTAAACCAGCAGCAACATAGTCTAGGTAGTATGGTCCTGACTTATAGTTTTGTATTGAAATATTTGTATATAGAATTTAAAGAAAACCAGTTTTCCTTTTATGTAACTGATTTAGTTAGATATAAAAGAGATACAGACATATTCCGAATAATTTATTGGTTATAGGTGTTGAGTCATTTGGAAGTCAAACTACCAAAATTAGGTGAATGTACTTAGATCACTTTAGCAGGCTACTGAATTTTTTCAGTGTGTAGCAAAGTTGAACAGCACCTATGCACATCTGATAGGGCTTATTAGACTAGCTGGCATCCCAGAGAAATAGCTTCCAAACCTGCCAGTAATTATCTATTATCTCCAATTCATATTGTCCTGATGCTAACTACACATCACATGTGTATAGTGCATTTATGGAAATGTGTTCCTGATGATGTTATTTTTTAACCTGTGAGATATATACAGTATTGTACATGAGGGTTACTGGTATAAATAAGCACAGATTATTACAGTAACATATCTTTACTAATTATGGAATAACAAATAATCAGTGTACAATATTGTATCTTGAATGACAGTCATTTTATGAGTACTGGTGATTTTTGTAGAATGATTGGGAGAGGCAGTGTGTCAGTGATTTAGGTGGTGATGGGGGTATTGATGATGGAGATGGTGGTGGTGATGAGAGAAATTATGGTAAATGGTGAGTCAGTGATGCGTCTATCAGTATCATTGGTAACACTGGCCACAACAGTGCCAGATGCTATTGAATAGCTAATGTTTTCCAACAAAATTGGGTGTAAGTATGAATGAGTGATAGTGTTTCCCTTCAGGGTTATGTTACATATTTTGAAATATGTAGTGAGAAAGCAAAAGGGTGTAGTAACATGCACCGAGTGTGTTGCCAAGCACTCCTCACAGCAGCTTACAATTGACCCACCACCACACATGCCACTTATCCTATGTTCATGTAGCCTACCTTCCATTATTTTGTTGCAAACTTTTCCTTGAATGAGTCACCTTTCGTTGCTGTTAACTTTATATTCATCACCATATTCATCATGGCAGAAGCTTTTATCTTTCTGCATTCTTAATAAGGGTTGTAACCATCAATGTAGCCAATTTGAAAGCATTGCTGACACCAGCCTGATGCTCATAAGCTTCCACACGCCTCAACACTTGTAATTGCACACCCAAGACACTGTAGGAGAGGTTTTTCTTTGTTACTTTAGATGCACATCAGCACTAGCATTTGCAGGCCATCTATACCAGACAAGATGGATAAAAGATTATCACAAAAATATTGAAAATTTGTTAAGTCATCTTTGTAAGCACAGCAAAATTTTGTACTGTACTGACCGAGGAGAGCACTCGCCACTGATTGAATGTGGGCATGTGTGTGTACAGCACTCTGATTGGCCAAGTGAGTATGAATAAAGATTTTCCTCAATTTTTTCTAGATGAACTAAAGCTCTAAGTTGCAAGCAAAAATGCTATAACAACAAAGCAGCACTCCATGGGGCAGCACTAACTGGGGTATTAGTGAAATTATCATTGTATAGCGTGTAGCTGGTTAAAAGGATTTCTCATTTTCATTCAGTGTTTAAGGGAATCTTATGGACAGACTTTTGGGATAAAGTCACTTGAAGGACTTTATTAGAAGGTATAAGGCTAAAACAAAATATTTCCTCCTAAGTTGGTGTGTTATCCATGTTGTCTCCAGAGTCATGGGAGAAATTAGATGTATTATTCCCCAAAATTTAAGGGGAGATATTTGAAAAGATTTATTTTAACTATGGTTCCTTTATTGAATTTTCATCAGAACAAAGATGGAACATCAATTCAGACAGCTTTAAGGGCTTTCAGTCCTTATTATACTCTCTGCTAGTTTTAGGGGTTTCCATTTACCTCTGTGACCAGCTTCGTTTGTGATGGCAGGTTATGTAAGGCAGTTTTTAATCACTGGTTTGCATTTATCAAATGTGCAACCTGGTTGGTGTGGTACACCTTTATGGAACTTTTCCTCTTCTTTGATGAGGAATTTGTGAGGTCTTCCTGTATGTGTTTCATAGGTTTATCACCGATAGTTGTAGGCCCATTAACATTGATGTTAGTTTTCCTAACTGAGGCAGTCATAATATCCAGGGATACATTTTGTGTGGGATATTCTCAAATACTCAAAAAAAAAAAGTCTTCTTAACCCCATTACATCTCATTAGTTATCCTTTCCAACCCTAAAAACTAATGTTTTTCAGTTTACTTAAAAAATGTATTTAACCTTGAAATTTCAAAGATATCCATGTAACAATAAAATAGAATCACGTCAGAAGCATATTTAATGCAGTACTTTTACTGTAATAATGTGTAGAAGTCTTGTAGATGCTTCAGCATAATGCACTTTATAAAGAGTGTGAGAGTATGCCTGTCAAGTGGGTTGCTGCTGTACATGCTTCAAAATATATTTTACCCACACTGTTTTATTTTATGCTATAAATCTTTTCTTGTTGTAATTAGAGTGATTCATTTATAATTTTGCATTAACAGCAAAACTGTAAAAGTTTGTAAAATTTCCAGCTGTACCAGTCAGATGCAGTGTTATTAAGGTTTGGTAGGTGCTGGCAACACTGCCCTCACTTTTGCTAGAAAACATTCTCCTGCCCCAACTTGGTTAACTTTCACTTCCGAAAGTCACAGTCTGTAAAATCACTCTTCGCATGATCTGAAGACAGATCACCATCAGACAGTTCAGGATCATTGTCTGTCTGGTCTTTTAGATCTAGCTAAAATCCTATCAATTTCCATCCAAGAAAACTCACAAAAATTTGATCTCACTGGCATAGATTGAGGATGACTGACTGTAGGGAGAAATTTTCATGCGCTGCCACTTCAGCCACCATGCAGGCTTGGTGTGTGGCCTTAAAATTGAGGTGCAAAACATGATGCATAAATATCCATCCACAGGTGTCATTCAGTTTGCATAAATATCCATCTGGAGGCATTAAGGAGGTTAAGTTTGTCATTATGACTAACTAGAATATAATGTTGCAAATTAGATGAAAGACAGTTTAACCTGGTGAGACATTGTTTTTTGTGTGCTGCATTGTCTTTTCCGTGTGGTTAACTGTTGATAGGCATGTGAGGTACTCCATGAGTATTTTTTATGTAATATTTTTGTCACAAATATGATTATTAGGGGGTTTTAACAGTAATATGACACAGCTTTAAAAATTATTACTTAATATGAGGGTGCAGATCTAACTGCACCCTGGTCCTTAACTCCCTCACCCACCCTATGGCTTACTTTAGCTTCCATGGTTCCATCTACTGTCTAAGACACTCCATTACCTCTGGGTTCTCTCCATTCAAATTCACACTCCAACCAACCTGTCTCTCTACCCTGCCAAACTTTATAACCTTACTTTTATTTACATTAACTCTTAGTTCTATCCTTTCATACACTCTCTCTCTCTCTCTAGTTTTACACAGAATTCTCCCACCAGAGCTATGTCATTTGCAAACATACTCATGTATATTGTGAATGTTTGTTCATTCCTCTAGATTGCTTTATCTGTTCTTATGTAATAATTTGAAGGATATTATCCATTACAGCCAAACTTCTTAAATGGTGTTATATGTTTATGTGGTGTACTTAAAAACATACATTGGAGTTGTCTGTATGCCTATTTTGAAGTGCCAAGTGCCTTAACATGTATGCGTAAGTGGAATTTTGAGAGTTGTTTAGCTATGATTCAGGTATGTTTCAGTTTAAGATGTAGCGTTTTTATACTTCGTAGCTGTTACAATTTCTTTTACAGAACTAGATGAAATTTTTTTTATGATGAATTCATGGTTTTACAGTTATTACTTTGTTTCAGCATTAATGTCCTGTATGTAGCAGGCATTATTTGGAAGTAATTTTCTTCTGCTTGAGACCAAATTTATCTTTAGTATATTGTCCATGCTACCACTTACACAGGTACTACAGAATATGAAGTAATAGTTTAGCTGTTGGGACATATGCTGAATTTCATACATTATTGCCATAATTAAGAGATATCTTACTGTGCACTTTAAGATTTTCAGAAGTCCTTGTTTCTCCATGTATTCATAATTGAAGTTAATGATGTTCTCTTGTAGCAGTGAATTATCTGTCAGTTTGCCTTTTTTCTCCATTAACAGTAAGATGAATGTAGCAAAATCTCCTAGAAAATTTCCTGCAGAAACCTAAAACAATATCCTATTTTATCTTTGTATTTTCTTATTCTGTTTGCATTCATTCTTCCCAGTTTTTTCACATTTTCTGTTTGATACCATGTTACTTTCAGACTTTGACTTCTCATATCCTGCTTTTAATTTCACATCACTACAGCCACGTACACACTCTGCTGTCCTTCACTTCAAGAGCCACTTCCGTGCGATCCTCTTGAAAGCCTCCTCCTTTCCTAGTTTGGGGATTTTCCCACATTTTCCCCTTCCCTTCACAGTTCTGGTATTTTCCTACATTTTTCCTTCTGCTGTTTACCTCCAAATGTTATTGACTTATTTACTCTTCAACAGTGAAACCTGACAGCTTCTCTTCTATTATCCTTGTAAATAACCTTCATGAAAGATTTTGAACCTTGTCCATTACTTTGCCATTACACCAAACTTCTCATTTTGTGCCTCTGTTTACAGTCTTAGAGTCTTGCATGCATCTATGCTCATTTTTCTTTTTTGCACATCCATCCAGAATATAATAATCATTGCTATAGTTCTTGTGCCATACTTCACAGAAGAACATCACAGTTTATTTCCATGATTCCAGTCTCCACAGTTTTTATCATTATTGATTGAAAGCCCTCTCTTCATATTGTCATTGATAATATATTTGACTGTTGTATTAATTTTGCTTTCTTTTCTCCTCAGCACTCCATGCTGTACTTCTTCCACCATTATGAGTTACCTGCAATATTGCAGCAGGCACAGATTCAGCAACTGGGTCGAGTCCACACTGTTAACATTCTTCTACGCAATGTTCCAAATGTTAACAACAACAACAACCAGAATGCCACAAATAACTCAGCAAATGGGGTAGGTGAGAATGCTGCCAATGGAGGTAGAGAAAATACCAACAATGGTGCAGGTGGCACTAGGAATGATGGAGTACCAAGGCCTAACCTTCCACCTATGGTCAACTTGGTGTTTCGCAACATGACTGGTGGTCTGGCTAATAACAGAAATGGAAACACATCACTGAGCTTTGTTTTTAGAAATGTAAGAAATATTGTTCAGAATCTTCAGCAGAATAATGCAACATCAACTTCAGCATCAACTAGCACCACAGCTACGTCACCTGTTAATGCTACTGCCACTAGTGTATCAGGTGCATCTACTAGTGCAGCAACTGCCCCAGGAACATTATCAGCAGAGTCTGTTGCTGTAAATTCCACACCCTCATTTGCCAGTGTTGCCTCTAACTCTGTTCCAATAGTTCCTGGAGCAACACAATCTGGTTCTAGGATCTTGTCTGATTCCACAACTTTGTCATCTTTTGTTACTCCTTCCACATCTACATCATTACCTCCTCCCCTTGAATCTTCTATTTCGTCTCCTAGGGAGTCACTTGGTACTGGTATTTCAAGTCTTCCTTCAGATACCATTAGTAATGATATAGATTCTTTGATCTCTGATACGATTGTAAACTCTCCTTCTCTGTTTACATCTTGCTCCCAAGATTCCTCCAAGGCAAGTCAGCCTTACGGAATTTCGTCTGAGTCTTCTAAGGAGGCATCATTAACAGGTACAGACCCAATTTGTTGTTCAGATTTTACTCATATGGATGAAGTATTGCACAAAGATGGTGCAAGGTATAGAGCTATACCAGTAGGTGAAGATGTGCCTAAGACTTATAACAGTGTTAGTAGTAACAAAGGCAAGTGTTCTGCTGATGTCACAATGGCAAGTGATACTTCCTTGGTGCTAAGTGATACTTCTGAAGTCTCAAAGGAATTAGATACAAACATCCATTTCCAAAATATTGGTAGTATTCCATGTGGTACTGCTAGGGCCTTGGATCACCCTGCTGAACAAAGTGGAGAGTTAACGAACAGTGACAGGCTGGCAGTAGAGGTTTGTAGAAGTAATGCTGTAGCTGCAGAACCTAAACAGCCAGAACAGGAACTGAGATATCGTGTCACTACAGAAAATTATCGTCACCACCGGCCACATTTAGATGATGAAAGCAGTGGATAGTAGAGGCAGAATACAGCATTTTTGTTATTTGGAATAAATTGTGTATAAACATGTCATTCATAAAACTGATGATTTTTTATTTAAGAAGAAATTTGATGGTGTTGGCCAATAAAGATACCTTTTCATTTTGTGATATAATATTTTCGTAGAATATAGTTTTTCTCATTGTTATATTGATGGATTAAGTTTATTTATTCAATAATTTGATTTATGTGTAGTGTAGCCCAGTTGTTCCATGTTGTGCCATTATAGTGAATTATCCCAGTAATGATGGTCCTTTTGGCTGGTAGAATGGAGAACATAGAAAATGGCCATGACATGTTCATGAAATGTGTGACTCATTTAGGTTCAAATTTGGAACATTGCCCGTTTTAATTGATTGACGTGCATGTGTTGAATTGTTTTTGACATGTATTCTTTTTTTAGTTTCAAACCAGGAATGGTATATATGGATATTTTTTTTACTAAAAAAGTTACTGTACTGTGAAATTTGAAAGAATGAAATAAAAGATATACTGACTGACAGTTTATTTCACATACCTAGGTATTCTTTTAGCACATGCCTATTGATTATGAACTGTACCAATATCAGTTAATTATGATCTTTCAAGTTCAAGATAGTCATATCATATTTAACAGTTCCTGGAGGTTTGATCTCTCTAAAAACACCAACTTTGAATACTAATGATAATCAGCCTGAATCAACCGAAATTGTTTCAAAAAAATCCAGGATGAATTTACTATCAAACTGGCTACTGTGAACAGGATCCTGTTCATCTGCATGATCTATGTATCTTTATTTATACATATATATACATCTTTGGTGCCTATTCCTACCTGGAACTCCCTCAAGGGGGTGGCCATGCCAATAGTCTCCATAACTAGTGAACTCCAGTGCCACTTCTTAGGCTTTAGTGCCTCACCCTTAACAGCCCTCTGGCAGAGGGTAACTCTAGTGCAATGTTTGCAGAGGCTCCTACCTAATTTTCCTACTAATTGTGTCTACCTAATGCTCATGCTCAGGATACCCCTCATTTTTTATCAGCAGTGAGGTGAATGTTTAAAGAAGAACTTCCAAATGTTTGAGTATACACCAGTGTGTAGATTATTGAGTAAGAACTTGTAGCAAATCTGTCTTATAATCATTGACCCCTAATTTCATGGTATGAACCAGGTTCTTGCAGCCACTCATATCATATGGACACATCAACTCATTCCCAGTTTGTTATAGTAAGTTTTAATGTGACATGCATTTAAACAAATGCTTCTTATTTTTTTAAGTTATCACACAAACACACATTATGAATGATGTCTTCCTTTACTAAACTTGCTACCAAATTGCTTCCATTGCATTGTATCTCAAATCCCACCTATGGCAACCTTATGACAAATGTCCCAAGCAATACAGTAATCAAGTTTATCACAACATCTAACCATCCTTTCTGTGGTCTACCTTTTTTACTTTTACCTTCACTGTGCTACTGTTTACTGTCTACTTGACCAAACTATTTCTCTATTATTTTTTAACTTCACACACCGTCACGGGATGTTTATATGTTGTTGGCATTGGATGTGTAAAATTGATGCTCTTCTTTTTTCATGTACTTACTGAAATTTACAGCAACAATCCAGGTTCTTTATAGACTGCAACAGAAATATCTTAAAAGTTGATGGGTGTAATTTTTATTCCCTCTGGTGTTATTGTAACTTTCTTTCCAAGCTAACTGCTTGCATCTACCCTTCAACAACATCTTTTTCTGCACAAATATATTTGCCAATTAGCAGTAAATTCACATATTTAAAATTTTATGGTTTTTATAGCATGAACAATAGGAAAATGTCATAAAATCAATAATTTTAAGAAAAACTATGATTAGATGAAGCAAATAGATTTCAGCAGAACTAAATAGGTAAGTGATGGAACTGACAGTATACAAAAGTTTTAAAAGTTATATTAAAAAAGAAGTTAAGGAAAAAAAGGGCCTTGTGAGATTAGAGTAGTACTGTACAAATAAGTAAATACTAATGAGACAAAATGGGGAGGAGGATTTACAGAGCAGTGAAACTGTTACAAAAATCAAAATTAGGCTAATAGAATATCTTGAACCATATAAGGTGTATGAGCCTGTTGGTGCATCTTCCCAAGTGTTCAGATTGTAATTACTTATATTTGATTACTTATTTGCACTGTATGGGTAGGTAGTTCTACACATATTAGGCCCAATCTATTGAACTTTTTCCACTAACATAAATTCTTAAGTTTTTTTATTATTTATTATACTTGACCACTGTTTCCCATGTTAGCGAGGTAGTGTCAGGAAATGATGAAGAAAGATCCATTCACTCTCACACACACATACATACATGCACATATATGCACAATACATACATATACCTACCAACATATACATATATACATACACATACACATGTACATATTCATACTTGCTGGCTTCCATCCATTCCTGACGCCACCCTGCCCCACAGGAAATAGCATTGCCACCCCATGTCAGCGAGATAGCACCAGGAAACAGACAAAAAGGCCACATTCGCTCACACTCAGTCTCTAGCTGTCATGTGTAATGCACCGAAACCACACCTCCCTATCCACATCCAGGCCCCAAAGACCTTTCCATGGTTTACCCTAGACGTTTCTTATGCCCTGGTTCAATCCAAAGACAGCACGTCGACCCCGGTATACCACATGATTCCATTTCACTCTATTCAGTGCATGCCTTTCACCCTCCTGCACGTTCAGGCCCCGACCGCTCGAAAACCCTTTCACTCCATCCTTCCACCTCCAATTTGGTCATCCACTTTTCCTTGTTCCCTCCACCTCTGAACCATATATCCTCTTTGTCAACCTTTCCTCACTCATTCGTTCCTTATGTCCAAACCATTTCAACATACCCTCTTCTGCTTTCTCAACCACACTCTTTCTATTACCACACATCTCTCTTACCCTTACATTACTTGATCAAGCTATATCACACCACATATTGTCCTTAAACATTTCATATATATATATATGTATATATATCTGCGTCCTTACTTGACAAAAATGAGTCAAAAGCAGTCCGACTTATAAACTCTTTCAACATAACTTCCAAACTTGACCCACTTGCCCTACGCAGCAATTTAGTTCACCTTCCCTCTTCTATAGGTATTACTTCGGTTTTTGCTCCCGAGAGCTGGCTGGTTGTGTGCCCCCATCACTGGCTAGGCCACCTGCTATCTCGCTGATTATCATGATCATGGAAACTGTCATCTTAAGTAAGTTCATTCACACTGCAGCTGGTGTGCTCACAGTGAACATCGTACACTGGTGTGTTGAGAGTGAACACTGTACACTGGTGGAGGGTCTAAGTGAACGCTTTACACTGGTTTGATCACAGTGAACAGTAAACACTGGTGTTTTCACAGTGAATACTGAACACTGGCGTGTTCACAGTGAACACTGTAAGCTAATGTTTACAGTGAACACTAGACGCTGGTTTGTTCATAGTGAACACCGTAAACGGACGTGTTCACGGTGATACAATGTACACTGATGTGTTCAAGGTGAACACCGTTTTCTGGTGTGTTCACGGTGAACAATGTAAACTGGTGTGTTCATGGTGAAAAGTGTATACTAGTGCTGGTGTGTTTACGGTGAACAGTTTACAAAGATGTCTTCACGGTGAGTACTGTACACTGGTATGTTCTCGGTGAACATTGTACATTGATACGTTCAGAGTGCGAATACTGTACAGTGTATTGATCTGTCTATATCCTGCCAGAGCCGCTTGTTGATATAGTGCAGGAGTGAGAGAAGGGCTCTGTACCCGTCTGTAGTTGTGTCTGTGCCTCAGCTTCACTCCCTCTGTGCAGCAAGGCTACTGTGTCTGTGCGTCAGTTTCACTGTCTTTGGTTGTTACTCTATCTGTACATGTCACTATCTGTGCGACAGAGTTACTGTATCTGTGCGTCACAGTCACTATCTTTGTGTCACTGTCACTGTTTATGTGCATCATTATCACTGTATCTGTGGGTCAGTGTCAGTGCATCTATGAATCATTGTCACTATGTTCGTCTGTGTCACAGTGTCCGCTCATCATTACCAATGTATCTGTGCGTCAGCGTCATAGAATCTGTGCGTCATTGTTAGGGCATCTGTGCGTCACGTCACTGTCACCGCTTCTGTATGCCACTGCCACCGTATCTGTGCGTCAGTGACGCAGCCTGGACAGCTACATACGTCCCTGGGTGGAGTGTACGGGGTGGGTGGGTGAGCTGGTTCACGAGTCTGGCGTAAAGCTGCACGCACGGTCGGCTGGCGTTAGTGGGTGGCCGGGTGGTGCCACCTGCTGGAGCATGTGGGCGGCTGGTTCCACCTGCAGGAGCATGTGGCCGGGTGGTGCCACCTCAAGAGCATATGGCCAGGTGGTGCCACCTGCAGGAGCATGTGGAAGTGTGACCACGCCACCTACAGGAGCCTGTGGAGGTGTGGTTCTACCTTCAGGAGCATGTAGGTATATGTTTTATCAAGTGTAAGAGAATATGGGCTAGTGAGGTACCACATGTGGGAGTATGTGGGCGCGTGCCACCACCTCCAAGATCACGTAGGCGTCTGCATCACCAGCTTACTGTAAGGGGCACGTTAGTGTGTTGCCACCTGCAAGCGCATGTGGGCGCGCGTTACCACCTGCAGGGGTAGATGAGTCTGAGTGTCACTATCTGCAGGAGCATGTGGGCGTGTGTATCACCATCCACGGAAGCATGTGTGCGAGGGTGTTACCCATTGCAGGAGCATGTGAACATTTGTTACTGACGGAGTAGCTGTGGGAATCTGTGTTAAGACCCACACCCAACCACAGGAGCATGTTGGCCTGTTATATCACCTGCATGATCATGTGAGTGTGAGTGTTACTATTTGCAGAAGCATAAGGGCGTGTGTCGCCAACTGCAGCAACATGTGGGCGTGTTTGTTACCAACTGTAAGAGTATGTTGGCGTGTAATACCATCTACAAGAACATGTGCGCGTGTTCCACCACCTGCAAGACCATGTAGGTGTGTGTTGCCACCTGCAGGAGCATGTGGGAGCGTATTACCACTTGCAGGAGCATGTGGGAGCGTTTTACCACCTGATGTGGGCGTGAATGTTACTTCCCGCAGAAACACATGGGCAAGTGGTGCCACATGCAGGATCATGTGGGCGTGTGCTTTTCACCTGCGGGAGCATGAAGGAGTGTGTTGCCAATTCCAGGAGTACTGGGACGTATTTTGCCACCTACAGGAGCATGTGGGCGTGAGTTACCACCTGCAGGGCCACGTAGCGCGTGTGTCACCACCTGCAGCGGCATGTGGGGGTATGTGCCTACTTGCAAAACCATGTAGGCGCGTGGCGCTACCTGCGGGGCATGTACGCGTTTGCGCTACCACCTACAGGAGCATGCGAGCGTGTGTTAACGTCTGCAGCAGCATGTGGATTTAATTACCAGTCTGTACTGAACAGGGAGGGTGTTCGTCACACGTGGGGCCCCCGTCTCTTGGACATTTTCCAATATCGTACTACCGGATGCTCTCCACATTTACCACATCTACCACATCTCCGTTCAGTGTGTGTGTGTGTGTGTGTGTGTATGTGTGTGTGTGTGTGTGTGTGTGTGTGTGTATTTAGTCTAAGCCAGATTCCCATTTCATCGACCAGCCCCTAGAGTAGGGTGAACAGCTGGGTTAACTGTGGACCTGCTGCCGCGACCAGGATTCGAACCTAAGCGTACTCGAAGCTGGCGAATGGAGTCAGTTCACTCACGAGTGCGCCAGTATGTCGTGAACCTCGTTAGTCATCATTAATATATTTTTTTTAATTCGACCTGGTTAGATCGCTCCTTTTACAGACCGTTAACTTAGACTTACGAACTGAGCTGAGACGGGGATCCGTAAGCACGTACTGGCCTTGGTCTAATCTGGTGAACCTTCTCATATACCTAATCCTCACCTGAGGTCGAACACGATAGCCGAGTAGTTGTCTCGTCAGGTATGTCCCAAACAGTAGCTTCCAATGACGGTCTTACATGATTCACACATGTTAAGATTGTTTTTCTCTGGTAAGGTGTCATAACGATGAGGAGCAGCTACTTTGCTTCATCATCCGTTCAGGGGTCGAAGAGATACGACTGGTGACTATGGGTAACCCTCTATGCCACATATTTAATCTCTTCAGGCCAGCGTTCAGTCACGTACATATCCAAATCTCATTCGTCTTTACGTAACAGAAAAATATGAGTGTGGAATTTCGTTTAATTATTCACGTCTTATATATTCTATGGATTCCTGGAAAATTTCCATTCTTGTTCACTACTATTTTTCTTTTTTTATTCCATCATTTTCAGTATTATATATTGTTCTTGTTTGCTTTAGTAATAAATAATGTTTAACTTCAATGCTGAATACTCATATATCTTTTTTTAACAGCTCTTCCTACTGTTTTTTTTATTTCATTTTACCTTCCGATTTGTCTCATATATATATATATATATATATATATATATATATATATATATATATATATGCAGAACCTTCACTTCATCGTGAAGAAAAAATCCACATTCACCACACTGGAAAAAGAAAATAATAACAGTAAGTCCTTTCGTTTATTACGTCGTCAGACAGAGTGAGAGAGGGAAGGTGGTGGCGTGAATTAAATACAAGC